>CAUYSK010058191.1:0-66499 GCA_963575035.1 Avahi laniger
AACTCCTGGACTCAAGCAATCCTACTGTCTCAGCCTCCCAAGTAGCTGGGACTACAGGCATGTGCCACCATGCCCGGCTAATTTTTTCTATATATATTTTTAGCTGTCCAATTAATTTCTTTCTATTTTTGGTAGAGATGGAGTCTTGCTCTTGCTCAGGCTGGTCTCGAACTCCTGAGCTCAGAACGATCCACCCACCTTGGCCTCCCAGAGTGCTAGGATTACAGGTGTGAGCCACCGCGCCCGGCCTAACCATTTTTATTATTTATCAAATCAGGGTATGATCAGTGATGGATTATCTTTTGAGACTACTCATTTTTGATGCATTACTTGTTTCCTTATGGAGTCCTTTTTTCTTTTTTCTCCTCAGACTAGTATTTGTGCTTTTGTCTTTTGTATTTTAATTCTTTTCCTGATTGAGTACAGTTAATTATGTGTGATGTAGTGATTGTTACACATAATATACCCTTTTTAAAAATCATACATGTTTTGGGCCTTATTGCATATTTACTGTTTACTATTTTCTCTGCTCTTAATTACATTGGTAGTTGGAAAGAGAAAAGATGATTATATCCTTTTTTTCCTTTTGTTATAAACAATTATTTCCTCTTTAACTTAAATATGCTAAACACTCCTGCCTGAAAAATGCTGCTAAATGCCCAAACACTATCACTGTAGAATAGATCCCAGAACCTTAAAACAGGAAGAGGGAAAGTAAAAGTGAGTTTTAATTTCTCCAGCCTCCCTCCCCTGACATTTTATTTAAGTAAAACAGAATGTTTCTGGTATGAAAAGATTTATGAATGTCCCATGAGGGCAGGGTTTTGCCTGTGGAGAATTCCTAGTATGTGAATGGAAAATTTTAGTATTAATACATTGTTTTTCATTTTGGAAAAACTACTTCGTTTTCTGGTGCATGGAATTATTTTTCTTTTCCTGTTTTTACATACTAAAACGTCCTATGCCTTTTAACAGATGAATGAAGAAATGCTGTGCCAAGAATTTGGAAGATTTGGACCATTAGCCAGTGTGAAAATTATGTGGCCTAGAACTGATGAAGAAAGAGCAAGAGAGAGAAATTGTGGCTTTGTGGCCTTTATGAATAGAAGAGATGCTGAAAGAGCTTTAAAAAATTTAAATGGTAAAGAAGTTTTTTTTATTCATTTATAGAATTTAGACATTTCTTTGGTTCAGCAAAGTATTTATAAAACCTCCAGGAAGGAAATGGACCTGAAATGGAGAGGTTAATATGAAAGTTAACTCATATCACCAGAAATATTTTCTTTTTAGAGTTACCAAAGTGACCTTTCTTTTCTTTCTTGTAGGAAAAATGATTATGTCTTTTGAAATGAAGTTAGGTTGGGGTAAAGCTGTACCTATTCCTCCACATCCAATATATATTCCACCTTCTATGATGGAACATACACTTCCCCCGCCTCCATCCGGACTGCCTTTTAATGCGCAGCCTAGAGAGCGGTTAAAAAACCCCAATGCTCCCATGTTACCGCCACCTAAAAACAAGGAGGATTTTGAGAAGGTAATTAAAAAAATGTACATAGGGCCGCATCTAATTTGTAAATACTAAATCTGTGGTAGTATTTCTTTTCAACAATTTTATAGAGAATGTGTGTGTAATTCTGTTTGACAACTCTTAAAAGAAATAAGTAGATGTGTTCCCTGCCTTAGCCCATGGAAAACCCTGTATTGAAATACTAGGTCATATTTTTATTTGTGGCTACCATTCCTTTTTTGATCACTTGTTAAGTTTTTTTTTTTTTTCTTTTGTCCAGTGTTGTATCCAGGTTTGCTTAAGTACAGTATCTAAATTTACTTTGTTCTGAGAAAGTCATACTTTGTATTTGGTTAAGTGACATTTCAATTAGAAAGAGCTCCTAAATAGTTAAATTGTTTGGATGGCAGCTAGCTAATTTAGTTCTTGAGGTCTGAGGTATTAGAATGTTTGAGAGCATGTGTGGCTTTTAAAAAATGGTTAACAAGGCCGGGCGCGGTGGCTCACGCCTGTAATCCTAGCACTCTGGGAGGCTCAGGCGGGAGGATCACTTGAGCTCAGGAGTTTGAGACCAGCCTGAGCAAGAGCGAGACCCCGTCTCTACTAAAAACAGAAAAATTAGCCGGGCGTTGTGGCGTGCGCCTGTAGTCCCAGCTACTCGGGAGGCTGAGGCAGGAGGATCGCTTGAGCCCAGGAGTTTGAGATTGCAGTGAGCTATGATGTTGCCACTGCACTCTGGCTGGGGTGACAGAGCGAGACTCTGTCTCCAAAAAAAAATGGTTAACTAATCTAGTAAAAGCAAAGGGTGAGTATTTTCTTTTTAATAAACTTAAGACCAACTTAATTTCAAGTTATAAGAATTTGTTGGTTCTATTATGAATTAATTACACTTAAAATGACAGGGCTGGTTTTAAAGGCTTGGGAACAAAGTAGCAAACTGTATGGTCAGAGGCAAACAGTTAATTATTTCACAAATTAAAATCTTTATCTGATAATTCTCAGTGTAGTACCTATTTCAGTGCATTGATGTGCATTCTGGCAGGAATGTTCTGATTCTTTGCATTTAGTGAACATTTATTGTTCACTGAACACATCCATTTGCATTTATGTAATTGCTTAGTGTATAATTACTTCAAATGCAGTGATTGCCTGCAAAACTTGTGATTAGATGTGTAGTATTTTCAATGCATATGTATATTTTTGCTTGTTACTTGTTAACAATACTCACATATTCTATGTTTATTATCTGATGTGACTTCATATACAGACTCTGTCGCAAGCCATAGTCAAAGTGGTTATCCCAACAGAAAGGTACATGTTTTTCTTTATTATTACTGATCTAAATATAGACAATATCCCCTTCTGAATTAAAAAAAAAATGGTGTTGAGGAAAAGGTAATATCTTGACTGAGCAATGGTTCCTTCCCAGTAATTTTTGGGGGGATATGTGAAATTTTACTAACTTTAGTATACTTTGTAATGTTGTGTCATTATCGTTTTCATTTTTATTGTTATCAATGAAGGGAATTTTGATAGCTTGAGTAGTTAGAATGTGTTTATTAGCTTTAATTTGGAGTTGTTGGTTTAGACTATTGTCATGGGAAAATGTTGTCTTAAAACATATCTTAAATTTGAAATAATGTTAATGGTTTGACCCAATCTGTTATTTTTTTCTTGTTTTCTGAATTCTCTACATTTAATATATAACCTTGGTTTGAGTTTTCCTTACTGAAGGCATAGCTTGGTTTTTTTTCCAATTGATTTTAAGAAGAAATTCCTATTATTTTCATGAACACTGGAGTCCATACTAGAAATTTTTTTCATGATAACAAAGGTGTTTGGAATTCTTTTATTTTTCTTTCTTCCTTTTTTTTTTTTTTTTTTCAACATTCTGTTAAAACAGAAGACTTCATGCTCTAGGTGTGCTCTTGCTCAGTCAAGCTAAGCCTTTTCCCAAACACAGCAACACAACACTGGTTGAATAATAAATGAACACAAAAGAATACCAAATTCTCTTTGACATTGGCCTTGGTGAGCAACACCAGCTGAACTGTCTGCGGCAGCGGGGGACCAGGAAAACATCATGGGATGGATTGGGAAAGTATACAGTTTTTGACCAGACATTGGTACGATCGACTCCAATAAATGTGGTTTTATTATAACTGAGAGACAATTTTTTGTTTTTTTTTTTTTTGTTGTTGTTGCCCAGAATAAGATAATTACCATTTTAAAATGAAATAATGCACTTTAAGTATATCATCTTTTTGTACTACACTGCTTTGTTCTGATAGAAAAGTCACCATTTTTTTAAATAAGACATTAAACACACTACCCTTAAGGAACAAGAGTGTGATTACAATTCTTTAATAATCTTGAAGTCAAGTTAGTAACAACTAATTGTCAGATTTTGATTTTAAATAATCACATGAAACATTTAAAAAATTCTTTTAAAGTTTCAATTTTCTTAAAATAGATTTTATCAGTTACAAGCCTGTTTAAAACTATAGTGTTTTTTTCCTCCACTGATAAAACATTCACAGGAAAGTATTTCTGTAGCATTCAAAAAGCATATATCTAGTAGTAGCTTTATATGTGGCTCAGCTTATTTCTAAACAAAATTTTGCTGAAAAGTCTTAACTCACCATCAGAATGAATCCTTTGGCTATAAACTTATTAAACCATTTTTCATCTATCTTAAATAGTGAAGTCAAGTTGCTTTTGACTTAATTCACACAAGTTTATGATGTATAGCATTTGTCCACCTAGTAATGAGTCTAATATATTATGATACATAAAATTTCCCTTAGCTTTAATTTGGCTTTTACTAGTGGGAGTTTTGAAACTGAATTGTAGCTTTCTGTTATCTCCCTTCAAAATAATGTCATTAACTATATAGATGCTGAGAATACATTCTTATTTGGATATCAAGGACTGCATATTTGCAGAGTAATTAATACTACTGTGAAAGAAAAATAGTTTTTAAAAATTAAGTGATGTTTTTGGTTTTGTTTTAATAATTTGAGGTTGAATTAGCTTTAAATGTATAGTTTCCCCTTTGTAAAGATTTAAACTGTAATATAATTTTTTGACCTCTTTTAGGCTTAAATTAATTTTTTTCACTGTAGAAATTTTAGTGTACACTTAAGTAGGTTTGTTTGAAAACTGTGAGAAAATAATTATAGTCACAATGAGGTAGATTATTTTACTGTTCATGTACTCTGAAATAGGGTGTTATAGAGCCAAAAAAGTCTGTTTTGTTCTATAACTATATATTTATTTATATTCTAGCAGTTATATGAACGTAATTTGAGCTGGGAATGCTAAAGGTGTAATTTGGTATATGCCTTGTACCAAGAGCCAATATCCTTTTGCTTTTCCCAATTGTTATTTGCCAACTCTGTATGCCGGGGAACTGGTGAAGTGAGAAATCCAGAGCAGCTTGTAAATAAGCTGAACCATTTTGCCTGACACTATAATCAGTGTCTAAAATTGTGTTTGGAGTCGAATAAGGGATCACATGATTTTAGGACCCAGCTTAAGATTAAAAAGCTTTCTGTGAGTCCAACCAATGAAATGACTGGACTAAAAAATTATGCACGTATGTTTATTTTTGGCTAAGATATTGGAAAATAGTCATAGAAAATGGGAAGGGCATCTCACCATGTCCCCCATTGTAGAATATTTTGGAAAGAGTAGGACTCCATTCACTGAAGGCTTTGGCAATATAATTTCTTCATTGATTCATAATATATAGGCAGAATTATCCATGTCATGAATTGCGAACTAGTTGGAAGTGTGGTCCAAAGGGATGTTGCCTCCTTAAAGGTCAGATTCAATAAAAACTCCATCTGGTATATGTGTATCAGAAAAGCACAGGAGTTGGGTGGATTTTTTATTAAATCAAGCCTTAAACTTGTTAAATAGTTTTGCATTTTTATAAATTATAGTCATGGTTATAACATTTTAGTACCACCACAAAAGTACTTGGTTTAGGAATATTTTCTTTTAAAACTGAGATTAGTGTGTAAGTTTTTAGATGGCTGTAATGACATACAAGCTTTAAGTTACTGATTTTATATATCTACAGCTTTCCAGTTAGTTGTGATTTATAATTTAATGTTTTGCTTTTGGAAAATAAAATTAAGTGGCATTTAGAAAATTAAGTCTTTATTACTGTGAGGCTGTGTTGTGGTTTCCCACCCTCCCTTCACCTTCCCTTCCCTTCCCGCTCCCCTACCCCCACTGCCCCACTCCCTCTTAATGCACAAGGCATTAACATATGCTCCAGGTTGCTTTTTTGGTATTAAATTCGGTATTAGCAGAATAATCTTTTTCTGCACAATTATAGTAGTTTAGGTCAAGTGTAGTTTTATATAGTGGTAGGTCTGAATCCATTTTCTTTAACTGTGTTGTTGTTGTAGGAATTTGCTCGCCCTGATACATCGAATGATAGAGTTTGTTGTACGTGAAGGGCCAATGTTTGAAGCTATGATTATGAACAGAGAAATCAACAATCCTATGTTCAGGTGTGCATTTTTAAAAATTGTGGTAAAATACATGTATCAAAATTTGCCATTTTAACCATTTTTAGTTATACAGTTCAATAACATTAAGTACATTTACATTGTCATGCACCATCCATCTTGAAAACTTTTTTCATCTTCCAAAACTGAAACTCTGTACCTATTAAATAATAACTCTCCATTGCCCTGGTCCCCCAGTTCCTGGCAACTGCCATTGTACTTTCTGTTGGTATGAATTTAATTATTCTGGATACCTTATATGAATAGAATATTTGTCCTTTTGTGACTGGCTTATTTCACTTAGCATAAAATGTCCTAAAGGTTTATCCATGTTGTAGCATCTGTGAGAATTTCCCTCTTTTTAAAGGCTGAGTAATATTCCATCGTATGTATTTACCCTATTTTGTTTACCTTCAGGTGTACATTTTAAAACACTTTTAATTTTGGGGGGGAATTAAAAATATTTCCAGGGATAAAGTTCTAAAGAATTAGTTTTATGATGGTATGAGAAGACGGTTTTAGTCATGATAGAGTAGAATGTACTTAGATCAGTCTTCTATCAGATTTTGATTTAGTTAACTAAATAGCATTATTTTTAGCATTCTCTAGGAGAAAAATACTTTTCATTATGCTTTTCAGTGAAAACTGTAATGAATTTTTCATAAGTGAGATTATAGTCAAACAAATGAATTTTAAAGGAAATTGTTTTGGAATCTAAGACACTAATTTAAAACTCTTAAGTACTGTAAAATCACTACTTTTGTAATTATGCATTGGGAAAAATCTCTGTATTGCCAGCCAGAGTATCTGATATATGAGCGTTCAATAAAAATGATCCTAAGACTCAGCAAGATGCATGCCTTGTGAGTATTAATATTAGTCACTAAGGCAGTCTAGGGCAGGGCAAAGAAGGGGATGGGTAGTGAGTGGGTGGCAATGTGTGAGGATTTCTTCTCAGGGGTCTTTGCTTTCAATTTTATTTAGAACTAAATAGGCAGATAATATTTCTCATTTATTTATGTTTAATTAAAGATAGCTTTTTACTAAAGAATATGATATTTAACGTTTTTTGTTTGTTTGTTTAGGTTCTTATTTGAAAACCAGACACCAGCCCATGTTTACTATAGGTGGAAGCTTTATTCTATTCTGCAGGCAAGTAGAATCAATTACTTTGTTAAGTTTGACTGTGACTTATGAGACCTTTCTAATAACTTTCTGGTTGTTTATTAGGGAGATTCTCCAACTAAGTGGCGGACAGAAGATTTTCGTATGTTCAAAAATGGATCTTTTTGGAGACCACCACCATTAAATCCATACCTGCATGGGATGTCAGAAGAGCAAGAAACAGAAGCTTTTGTAGAGGAGCCTAGTAAAAAGGGAGCACTTAAGGAAGAGTAAGACATTTTTCCTTTCTATTATATATTCAGAAAAGTTGCCTTAATGGTTGCTTTAATTAATGGTCTTACTAAGATGTTAACCCTAAAATAAAGTGATTTTTTTTACTTGTGATTGTTTAAAATAGTAACATCTTTCATCAGATGCTTTACAATTATAAAATTACACACTTGGCAAATAAGTGTGTGTCCTATTGACCTTGACCTCTTTCTACTGATAAAATTAGTGATGATCTCTTAAATATGGTTAACTTCTTTCTGTAGTGTTGGAATACTTCAGATTCTTACAGAAATTATTTGGGTACTGTTAGTATTCTTGCTTCTCTGAATGCAGCATAAAGAGAAAAAATTACTGGATGGCTAGTGGGATCAAATGTTGGCTGTGAAAAGCCTCTGCATAGAGTTTGCAGTGAGCTGTGAAATGGCCACCACGAAGGCACATGATGATATTAGTGCTCACTTAGCACTGATACAGTGCAGTTAGCATGGTTCTAAGAAGTAGAAACTTATTTATTAAATGTTTAGAAAACATTCTGTATACCTCACGGGAAAAAAATTGGCTAAAAGAATTTTTAGAATGTGGAATTACAGACATTCTACATTTTATTGTGCTTATTACACTTTACTGACGTTTCATTTTTTACAAATTAAAGGTTTGTGGCAACTCTATCTTGATTAAGTCGCTTGGTGTCATTTTTCCGGCAACATGCTCACTGTCAGATTTTGGTAATTCTCACAATACTTCAGACCTTTTCATTATTACTATTATGTATCTGTCATGGTGATCTGTGATCAGTGATCTTTGATATTACTATTGTAATTGTTTTGGGGTACTATGTCCTATAAGATGGTGAACTTACTAAATGTTTGTGTTCTCACTGCTCCACCAACCTGCTGTTTCCCCATCTCTCTCCCTTTCTTCGGACCTCCCTATTTACTGACACACAATATTGAAATTAGGCCAATTAATATTAACATAACCCTACAATGGCCTCTGTCTGTTCAAGTGAAAGGAAGAGTTGCACGTCTCACCTTAAATCAGAAGCCAAAATGAGTATGCTTAGTGAGGAAGGTGTGTTGAAGGCTGAGACAGCTCAAAAACTAGGTCTTAAGCCAACCAGCCGAGTTGTGAATGCAAAGGAAAAGTTCTTGAAGGAAATTAAAAGTGCTACTCAGTGAACACACAAATAATAAGAAAGTGAAACATGTAATCCTAGCTACTAAAGAGGCTGAGGTGGGAGAATTGCTTGAGGCCACAAGTTCGAGACCAGCCTAGGCAACATAGCAAGACCATGTCTCTGAAAAAAAAATATATCAAGCAAGCCAAACAGCCTTATTGCTGATATGGAGAAAGTTTTAGTGGTCTAGATAGAAGGTCAAACCAGCCACAACATTCCCTTAAGTCACAGCAAGGCCCTAAATCTGTTCAGTTTGCTGAAGCTAAGAGAGGTGAGTGAGGAAGCTGAGAAGAAGTGTGAAGCAGCAAAGGTTGGTTCATGAGATTTGAGGAAAGAAGTCATCTCTATAACATAAAAGGTTCAAGATAAAGTGGCAAGTTCTGATGTAGAAACTGTAGCATGTTGTTCAGAAAATCTTGTTAAGGTCATCGATGGAAGGTGGCTACGCTAAACAACAGGTTTTCAATGTGGTTAAAACAGCCTTCTGTTGGAAGAAGATGCCATCTAGGACTTTCAGAGGTAGAGAGGGTAAGCCAATACCTGGCTTCAAAGGACAGGCTGACTCTCTTGATAGGGGTTAATGCAGCTGGTGACTTTTACCATTCTGAAAATCCTAGGGCCTTTAGGAATTATTCTAAATTGACCTTCTGTGCTCTCTGTAAATGGAACAATAAAGCCTGCATGACAACACATGTGTTTACAGCATGGTTAACTGAATTTTTCTTTTTTGAGACAGAGTTTTGCTTTGTTTCCCTTGGTAGAGTGTATTGGCATCATCATAGCTCACTACAACCTCAAACTCCTGGGCTCAAGCGATCCTCTTGCCTCAGCCTCCTGAGTAGCTGGGACTACAGGCACACACCATGATGCCTGGCTAATTTTTCTATTTTTAGTACAGTTGAGGCCTCACTCTTGTTCAGGCTGGTCTCAAACTTCTGAGCTCAAGCAGTCCTCCCACCTCAGCCTCCCAGAGTGCTAGGATTACAGGCACGAGCCACCATGCTCGGCCATTTACTGACTATTTTAAGCCCACTGTTAAGACCCAATGCTCAGAAAGAAAGTGCTTTCAAATACTACTGCTCATTGACAATGTACGTAGTCATCCAAGAGCTCCGATGGAGATGTACAAGGAAATTAATGTTATTTTCATGCTTGCTAACACAGTGTCCATTCTGCAGCCCATTGATCAAAGTGTAATTTGGACTTTCAAATCTTATTAACATTTCATAAGGCTGTAACTGCCTTAGACAGTGATTCCTCTGATAGAGTGGGACAAAGCAAGCTGAAAACCTACTGGAAAGGATTTACCATTCTATATGCTATGATTGATGGGAGCCAAAATACCACTATTAACAGGAGTTTGGAAGAAGTTGATTCCAGCTCTCATGGATAAATGAGAGGTTAAAAACTAAAGTTGAGGACGTAACTGCAGATGTGATGAAAATAACAAGAGAACTAGAATTAGAAGTGGAACCTGAAGATATGACTGAATTGCTGAAGGTCATGATCAAACTTGATTGAATGAGGAGTTGCTTACTAAATAGATGAGCAAAGAAAGTGGTTTATTGAGATGGAATTTACTCCTGGTGAAGATGCTGTGAACATCGTTGAAATGACAACAGGAGATTTATAACATTACATAAAAATGGTTTATAAAGCAGCAGCAGGCCTTGAGAGGTTGATTTCGATTTGGAAGAAGTTCTGTCATAAAGTGGTATCAAACAGCATCACATGTTACAGAGAAATCTTTCGTATAACTAGTGAAAGGAAGAGCCAACTGATACAACAGCCTTCGTTGTTGTTTGTTTTAAGAAATTGCCATAGCCACTCTAACCTTCAGCAACTACCACCCTGATTAGTCAGCAGCTGTCAACATCTGAGGCAAGACCCTCCACCAGCAAAAAGGATTAAGACTTGCTGAAGGCTCAAATGATTGTTAGCGTTTTTTAACAATGAAGTATTTTAAAAATAAGATATACACATTGTTTTTGGAGATATACTGTTCTTGCACACTTAATAGATTACAATATAGTATAAATATAACTTTTATATGCACTGGGAAACCAAAAAATTTGTATGGCTCACTTTATTACAATATTTGCTTTATTGTGATGGTCTCGAACCAAACTTGCAGTCTCTCCCATGCATGTTACTTACTTCACTGTGGGTATGTTACTTCACTGGGTAGTCTTTAAATTGTAATACTTATTGATGTATTGTTTAGGAGAAAATTTGCTAATGTAACATGATAGTATTTGAGTGTATTTGCTTCTGAAGACGTATATTTGTTACTTTTGCTTTTGCCCAGGGACCCAGAAACTTAGCCCACAGGCTAACTGGCTGTCTTCTCCTTCGGTAAAGTCTTATTGGAACACAACCAGTCTCATTCTTTCATGTTGTCTGAGGATGCTTAGGTTAATTAGTAGAAGAGGAACTGACAGAGATCATGTGGCCTGCAAATCCTAAAATATTTAGTCTTATCCTTTACAGGAAAAGTTAGCCTGTCCTAATCCTGTACAGAAGTGCTAAAGTAGTAGACTTCTTTCAAAGAAGGGGAGTAAAGAACATGAAGGTTGTTCAGTATAATAGGATAATAGGACTGGGGCACTCCTAATGACTCTTGAAAAAAATGCCTATAATTTAAAAATTTACTTTATTTGTAAGCTGAAAAAAAATCACTGAAATTATTGGTTTCAGAAAAAGTGTTCTTTCTTATATAAATTCTTTAAAAAAATTTAACAAATACAGGGAATTTAACACAAATCAGACTTAATACATGTCAGTCTTCAGAATTATTTTATCTGAGTAGGTTTTAAAGAAATTTGTGAGCAGAAGCTACAATGGCATTTGAATTTGTATCTGTAAATATAAGTTTAAAAATTTTATATTCAGACAGAGGGATAAATTAGAAGAAATCTTACGGGGATTAACTCCAAGGAAAAATGACATTGGAGATGCAATGGTTTTCTGTCTTAATAATGCTGAAGCTGCTGAAGAAATAGTGGACTGTATTACTGAGTCACTGTCCATCTTGAAGACACCCCTTCCTAAAAAGGTATGAGAATGACTTCTCTTTGTGAACATTTAATTAAGAAAAGGGATAGTACTAGTTGACTTGTTTTTGGATTGGCTTTGGTTTCCTTTTTGCAATACAGAACTTGTCTGACAAAATCTTTCCCATGTAGTCTGTTACTTTTGCCTGGAAAACTTACGTTCATTGACATACAAGTTATCAACAAGTCGAAATGTAAATGAGTTTTAACAAATTTTCTCTCTGCCAAAGTCATGGTTGTGATGATGTTGAATTTCATATAACTCTTCCGATTAGTAGTATGATTATTATAGCTAAGCATTAGCCTTATCCTACTGATTATAAGAAATGACAATGCAGAATTTTTTTAGATATTTTATTGGCTACTAGTTTTTATTTTTAATCCCATTTTGTTTTATCTTTTGGTGTTATAGATTGCCAGATTATATTTGGTTTCTGATGTTTTATATAACTCTTCAGCCAAAGTTGCCAATGCTTCATATTATAGAAAATTGTAAGTATAGTGATGTAAGGTGATATTCGTGAAATAAAGTATTTAAGCATACAGAGTTCAGAGAAGTGGATTGTTTTGTTAATACCCTCCAATAATAAGCAATAAAGTCAGCTCTCTGTGTCTGTGGCTTTTGCATTTGTGGATTCAACAACCACAGAGTGAAAATATTTGAAAAAAAATTGTGTTTGTACCAAACATGTACGGACCTCCTTTGTCATTTTCTAAAGAATACAGTATAATTATGTAGCATTTGCATTGTATTGTTGTAAGTATCTAGAGGTGATTTAAAGTATATGGGAGAATGTTCATAAGTTGTATGCAAATATTATACCATTTTATATCAGGGACTTGAGCATCTGCAGATTTTGGCATTTGTGGGAGGTCCTGGAACCAATCCCCCATGAGTACTGAGGAAAGAGTATTTGGAAATTTGAATTTCTTCATGATTTGTAGAATTTTTTTAAGAATTGGCTTGCATTCAACCTACTCTAAGCTAAATTATGAATATTTTGGAAAGTTTTCATTCATTTCATATCAATTTCTTAATTATTGATATTAGAACAAATAGCCGGAGTTAAAAATAACTTTATTACATATTTAGCTACTTATGTAATAAATAAATAAACTGAAACAATACATATAATGGCAAACATAATACAAGAGTCCAAAGATCCAACATTAATTGTTTACAAAATCTGTATTCTCCTCTCATCATCCTTGTATTGATTGAGGTTCATTGTTAATGTTTTCTGAAGTGGAAGGAAATTATGTTGCCAGATCGCGATTAATATATAATTCTTCCTGAGTTCCCTTTCAATGTCTATTTTATAAATTAGTTTCAGGGAAGCTTTTCCTAGGAACTGATGTTGAAAGGAAATTTAGAGATGTGGGGTCTGTTTTTTGCCTTGGACAAGTCACTTAACTTTTCTAAGTTTCCTATTTTATAAAATAAATTGAACTAGATGGTTCAGAGTATCCTAGATGTACAGTTCCTTGCCTGTAAAGGGAACTAATACTTAAGATGCTTAGGGAATTTGCAGGAGAAAAATTCAGAATAAAAGTTAAAACAATTCAGTTATTGTTTTAGAGTTTAAACATCTAGTTCTTGCTTTTTAAATAATTTAATTGATTATTTATAAGTATTTTAAGTCCAGGGGTTTCATTGCCTAGCATGCTGAAGGGGATAGGGATTTTAAAACAAATTCTGTTTTAAAGAATATATTGTTTGAATTTCAGTTTTGAAACAAAGTTATGTCAAATATCTTCAGACCTCAATGCTACCTATCGTACAATTCAAGGCCATTTACAATCTGAAAACTTTAAGGTACGTATATTGTTTTACTATTTTTGACCTAGTGTTTTAAACAGGTGGAAGGGCATTGGAGGGCTGGAAAAGCACATAAGATATAAATTAAAAACTTGGATGTTATAGAAATTACTGTTTTAAAATTCTGTCATTTTTATTTTCATTATCAAAAAATGTCTGGACTTTTAAAATACGTTAACTAGTGTTTTTTAAGTGTTAATTGTTTAAATATTTTAGTCTAAGTAAGATGGCTCGCTCCTGTAATTCTAGCACTTTGGGAGGCCAAGGCGGGAGGATGGCTTGAGGCCAGAAGTTTGAGACTAGCCTGGACAACACAGCAAGACTTCATCTCTAGCAAAAAAAAAAAAAGAAAGAAAAAAGAAAAGTTAGCTGGGTTTGGTGGGGTACTGTAGTCCCAGGTACTCAGGAGGCTGAGACAGGATGATTGCTTGAGCCAAGAGTTTGAGGTTGCAGTGAATTATGATAATACCATTGCACTCTAGCCAGAGAAACAGAGATAGTCTTTTTTTTTTTAGTAGTCCTTTTTCACAAAACACTTTCAGAAAATCACTTGTTTTGTAATGGCACTATTATATTTGGCTGGATTAAGAAACATACATTTTAGTTATTCATGTTTTAAAAGTATTTTCAGTTATTAATTTTTTGTAACATCTTAAGCTGTAGACCAATGTTAAGAAAAGCCAAACAGGCCAGGTGCAGTGGCTCATGCCTGTGTGGCAGTACTGTAGGAGGTTGAGGCAGGAAGATTGCTTGAGCCCAGGAGTTGGCCATTAGCCTGGGCAAGATAGCAAGTCCCTATCTCTACAGAAAGTTAGCTGGGCATGTTGGCATGCTCCTGTAGTCCTGGTTACTTGGGAGGCTGAGGTGGGAGGATCGCTTGAACCCAAGAGTTCCTTCAACCTAGGAGTTCCAGGCTTCAGTGAGCTATGATTGTACCACTATACTCTAGCCTGGATGACGAGAGTAATACACTGTCTCTTACCAAAAAAAAAAAAAAAAAGCCAAACAATACCTTAAAATTGAATCAGTAACTTTACTTTTATGGGAAGAGGATTTCATAAAGAAAGAAATTGAAAAAAAAAAGTAATAGATTTAGGGGGTACAGATTGAGTTTCGTTGCATGTATATATTGTATAGTGGTAGAGCCTGGGCTTTTGGTGTGGCCATCACTCATAGTGTACATTTTACCCAGTAGGTAATTTTTTATCCCTAAACCCCACCCTTGCTTTTGAGTCTCCAATGTCCATTATGCCACTTTGACCATGGATAGCCAGAGCTTAGCTCCAACTTGTAAGTGAGAACATAAGAAAACTTTCTAGCTTTGGAAAATGTCCAGTGACCCCACCATTTGGGGGATTCAGAAAACTCCATTTCTAAAGTTTTTGACCTTAAATTTTGACCATAAGTTAGAAATTGTAGAAAAATTTAGGGATGGGACAGAGAAAATGTTAGCCGGAATTGTGAAGTACTTCATTGAACCACAAGAGATTCAGTTAAAAACTTGGCTAGTTTGATTTTCAGTTTTTATTAATTTCTGTGTGAGGTTTCCCAGATTGTGGCTCAACCATAGTACTAACAGTATGGGAGTTGACCTTTTGGTAAAGAAAAAATAGTTTCTTTTTCACTGTATTTATTTTTAGGGTTATCATTTTTTTCTTTTTAATTGGAAGGTGACATTGATTTTTGAAAAAAGTATAGTAATGATATATAGTTATTTTCTTTAAAGTTCTTAAAGAATGTCACTTCAACAGAAAATTTAGCAAATCTTGGTGGTCATTGTCATGAATTGAAGTTGGACATATACAGCCCTAAATAACAATTCATCATCTATTTCCTATTTATTTAGCAACGGGTAATGACCTGCTTCAGAGCATGGGAAGATTGGGCAATTTATCCAGAACCATTTTTGATCAAACTACAAAATATTTTCTTAGGACTTGTAAATATTATTGAAGAAAAAGAAACAGAGGTAGGCACTCAGTGTTATTTGTCTGACTGTTTCTGAAATGTTTCTGGGGTAGAGGGAGCTGTGGAGGTGTGATATGCTACATAAGTGAGTAACATTTCTTTGTGAAATATACCCACTGTTTACCACTAACTGGTGAATTTTTATTGCTGGAATTATTGGAGCTCGGGAGTCCAAATTAGATATAATAGGAGTTCTCTGTCTTGAGTCCTTATGTGAAAATTGATGGGTTGTTATTTGATAAGACTTATGATATATGACAGAAACGAGCAAGTAATAGAGCAGTATATGTAGCATGACTTCATTTTGTTAAAGATAGCTGTATAAGTAAACATGTACATAAAAAGATGCAGCACTATGGTAGCAGATACTATTCATCACCATTCTGTTACTTTTTACCTCCTAGGTAATTATTGAATCCTTCATCTTCATTTCTGCCATCCTAATCAAGCTATCATGTTTTCACTTACACTGCTGCAGTAGCCTTCTAATTGGCCTTACTGCTTCAACCGACATGGTCCTTGTTTCAGTTTCTTAAATGTATTGTGTTTCTACCTCATGTTGGTTGGCCTTTATACATGTTCTTCCCTCTTTCTGGAGCTTCCTTTTACCTGAGATCCTTGAGATCTCAACATAGGGGTCACTTCAGAGAGTCCTCTCTGACCTCTTTAAGTAAAAGTTACTTATTACACATTCTAACAGTATGATGTATCTCTTTGTTGTAGCAGTTATCATAGTTGCAGTTATATGTATATTGTTGTGATTATCTGATTTCCTGGCTTCCCCCTTACCATGTCCTTACATTGTACCTGGGAATGTGAGTATCCACCTAAGTTGGCTTGTACTGGATTGCAAATTAATAGCAATATGACTTTACCAAGGAAAGGAAAATGTTACAGTATACATATTTCCATAGGATGTACCAGATGACCTTGATGGTGCCCCTATCGAGGAAGAGCTTGATGGTGCACCTCTGGAAGATGTGGATGGAATTCCTATTGATGCTACTCCCATTGATGATCTTGATGGAGTCCCTATAAAAAGTCTTGATGATGATCTTGATGGAGTGCCTTGTAAGTTCATATTTCAAATTTCAAACTGATTAAATCTTTCTAATAAGTTTCATTACCAAAATGCTTTAATTTCCATACATGGAAAAAGGTTATAGTTTCTCCTTAAGGTGTCACGTTACTAACTTTTTTGTTTCATTTCTGACTTTAAGAAATTTAAATACCCAGTAATACGTTTGACTTTGGGCCAAGAAAAAGGCTTTTTTTTCTGGTCACATTTCTTTGTGGGGACAGTCAGCCTCCTATAATACTAGCAAGTTTCTCTTTTTGTCTTGTCAGGAAATTATAGGCAGAAATCTTATGCTCAATTATATTCATAATACTAAGTACCTGGTCTTATCAGTTCTGTTTTTACTCTTAGTTTAACTAGCTTAACAGGTTCAGTTTTCCTAGCTGCCTAAAATAATTTTGAAAATGGAAGGTGTACACAGATCTTCAGTACATTTGAATTATATGTTAAAATATTGAGTAGCGTATGAATTTTGTGGTTTAGACAATAATTAGGTAAAGGTGTTAAAGATTTGTTTTATTTCTCAGTGTCTTCGTTTGCTTAGAATATTACAAACCTGCATTTTCTGAGTTGATATATATATATACTGTTTAAAAATCGGACCTCAGATATAGAGAATTGGATTAGCTGTAATCCTTGTTCTTAATAGTATCATTATTTGTCAATGTGTAGCCTTATTTTGGTTTGCTTTTTAATAATATAGTGACTATCCATGAGCCCATTAATTTGAGTTATCTCCTAGTAGTTAGGATTAAAGGCTCATCTTTCCCCCAATAGTGGATGCAACTGAAGACTCAAAGAAGAATGAGCCTATATTTAAAGTTGCCCCATCAAAATGGGAAGCAGTGGATGAATCTGAATTGGAAGCACAAGGTGAGTAAAAGTTCAATAAATATTGAGCCTCAAAAAATTAATTGGTTATAAATTAATCATTGGTGTGTTTGTGTTTTCCTTTTATGTTTTATAACATTTCAACCATAATACCCAATGTTATATTTTATGTCTAGTATAAGTTTTCATTGTGGTTTGTGTTGCTATTATAATTTTCTTAGGTCCTTCAGTTTGGAAGCTTTGAGAGTAATCAGAGAAATCACTGAAAACCTTTTAGGTTGAGGCATTTTAGTAGAAAATGTAGACGGGACCCTGTACCTATTTAGAAATCTTCTTAGAGGTCAGTTTCAGAGAAACCAAACTTTGACCCTCCCATAATACTAGACTTTACTAGATGCAGTTTAGGCCTGCCTTTCAAACTTACTTGGGTCTGTATCCTAGTGCTTACAGCATGTAATTGTTGTATTTGTAGGTTCTAATGAAATAAATCTTACCATCCAGCACAGAAATAAGGATGACGACATTATTTGTTACTTTATGAATTTGAATAAAATTGTAGTGTAAGTGTGAGGAAAAAGAGATTTAGCACATATAAATGGCTATTCAAAGAATAGATAAACATAGATAAAAACTTCTGTAATATAGACTTTTCAGTTCTAAAGCTTGGCTTCTACTTTGCTGCTGCAAAAATGTTAATTTACCTTATGGAATTACATCCTCTTTTTCCTTCCATTCAGCCGTAACAACTTCTAAATGGGAGTTATTTGACCAGCATGAAGAATCAGAAGAAGAAGAAAATCAAAAGTAAGAATCTAAGTTTCGAATATTCTCAGTTTCTTGTTCATATACACTCCCGTTTTCATTAAGAGGTGTGGTTGGAATAATAGTGAAGAGGGAAACTTCACTCTTAAAAAACTTGGGAGAGGATCATTTTTAGTTGTCCATTGGCTTTCCAGTGAATAAAGAGCTTTTGGTTTCTGGTCTTAATGCATCTGGTTTCACTTTGCTTTTGAGTTTATTTGTTATGCTAGGTTATACATTCTCACTTTGTAGTTACTAATTGATCAAATGTATTTGTTTCAAATCTTTGCTATCAAATACTGTTTTGGGCTTCAGCAAAAGTGATTTTTAAAATGTGAATAGGGAAGGTTATGCTCCTTTTTTTTGGATTGTACATTACTAAGAAAAGTATTGCATTATGACCATTCTGTTATTTAAATGTAAATACTTAAGAAGAACTAGGAATGAATAAAAGGGGGCGGGGAGAGCCATTTCCTTTGACGTATAGAGCAATTATTTATAAATTTGACTTTTGCTCTCTGGTAATCACCCCAAAATTGTTTTTGTATTTGACACTGTGATTGTAAGAATCTCTGCTCCCAAATTCTCCTGCAGGTTGGTATTGGTAGTTTTTAGGATGCAATTGACATTTTTTTAAATCATTGAAAGGAAGTTGATTTTTTTTAATTAGAAAGAAATGGCATCGTGAACACAAAGCAGAAGTTTTTGTTTTGGTTTTTTTTTTTTTAATCTCTGTGTTCTTTTATTGTTCTCAGATGGAAGGAAGAGAGAAGAAAGGGAAGGTCCTTTGTGTCCTAGCTAGCACAATATGGGCATTTGTGTAGATTCAGTAAATGGGCATTTGGATTGTTAGAGAAATGTGATCAATCAGCAGTTTGTAGAAATAGTTTTATATTATGATGAAAACTTGTCCACAATGATGTCTTCCCAGAAATGTTGGTGTGATTCAGAATAAGTCAGCAAGTAATTATGACAAAATATTTACTAAATATAGATGTGGCTTGCTAATGGAAAGAGCTGTTTAGGAATACAAGAATTGGGAAGTTTAGTTTTTGCTTTAAAACAATAGTTTTCTTAGCCCTTTTTATGTCCACAATCCTATCATTAGTAACATCTTAGCATTTTAGATTCACTGTTTTAAAATGAATGTATGTACTCATAAAATAAGGAGAAGGAAGGGTCGAAAAACCATCAAAGAACTCAAATATATTGTGCTGTTAGTTTTATTTCTAAAGGCTTAAGGGTTTTTTTTGGCATAAAACTGTTATTTGTGTTAATGTTTGGAATATGAGTACATTTTAGCATTGATGTTGGAATAATATGTTAATTGAAACACATGGATCACTAGAAATATGATTTATATTTTTTGACTTTTCTTAGGAACTCCAGATAAATCGTGGTAATGTAAATAACTATGAAAGTACAAAGCAAGGGAAAAAACTTTGTTATGTATCTTATATATCTTTCTTATGCTTGAAATTTTCTTGTGCCTCACTACTGCTCTCTAGTGGCTGAATCCAAAATGCCATTTTACTTAAGGCTGCTTTTTGTAACTAGTAATTATTGCATTTGTGGCAGAAATGTTATTTAAGAAAAATTTAGCACTACTAATGCTTTGGAGAAAAGTTACAAAAAGTAATTTCATTTGTAATGAATTCTGTATAGTTTTAGTCTTGAATTTCCACTTCCACAAGAGGAAGCTGTGATGAGATTTGAACCTAGACCTGGTGACTAAGAGCTAATGACAAAACCCATTGAAACAAACTGCTCAGGCTTTAAAAGTTACAATAACAGTTGTAAAGTATGTATATATTTTAAGTCATTGAAGTATTATAGCTTATTTTAAAAGTCTTAATATGGTTAATGTCTATTTATCTAGATCTTTTCTATGTGTGTATAAACATGCATAGCTATTTAACATAAATGATATAGTACTGTACAAACCAATGTCTATTTATCTAGATCTTTTCTGTGTATGTATACACATGCATAGCTATTTAAACATAAATGATACAGTACTGTACAAACCACTCTGTGACCCATGTTTTTCACTCATGTCATGGGTATTCCATGTCAATCCATATATTTACCTGTTCTGTTTTCATCTGTAATTGAATAAAAACATTCAGATCAACATACAAGGATGTTTACCAAGAAATGTTTGAAATTGCAAAAAGGGGAAAAATTTTAAATAACAGGCTAGAATTGGTTAAATAATTTCCTTTGCATAGATACCACATATCATAAAAAAGGAAATTCTCATGTTTTAAAAAATTAATTAAAAACTACATTTAGGAACTTTCTGGAAAATTAATGAGAAGTACTAAGTTTAAAGTTTATTTCCAAAAAGAATATGGTTTTTTTAATGGTTGGTTTTGACCCTTACCTAAGTACTGTATTGAGTTGTACCTATATGTGATATAAATGATTTAGGGGGGCTCTAAGTATGAAGTTTATAAAATATTTTAGTAATGTTCTGGAAAGGACCTTTGGATGAGAAATTAAACATTAGCAGAGTCATCGTCTCAGTACCGTATCTTTTCTGATTCTGAATGGCCAGCACTTCCTTTTTATCTGTCTGGCTTAAATTTTTCTCATTCAGCGTGTGAATCTTATTACATAAGGCTTTAATTAAATTTTGTTTGGAAAGATTTTGGTTATAACTATTTTTACATTATTAGAAATAATTTTAAATGTATACTAAAAAGACTCTGCTTGCCATAGAATGTATTTAGTACACATGTACCAATGTAGAAGGGCTTACCATGTTCAAATATTAAAGGCAAAATGTCATTTGTTCCAGGCTATGCCAGTAATGTTGTTATCACAATTTATGTTGTTTGTAAGGAATTGTCAGTATATGCATAAACATTCTGAGCTTGTTAGTACATGGATGTCTTGTTTTGCCTGGATTTATTTGCCAATAACATACACACACACAAAACCCAGTCTCAGAATATGAAACTTTTTTTTTAAAAAAGACATTCTTTCTTTATGCTTTAAGAACATTTTGTTAATCCTATTCTAGCACTGATGCCTGTCTGTCTTTTTCCAGTAGATTGCTTCTGGAAGGATAAGAAAAATTTTTTTTTTTGTATCCTAAGTGACTTACCCATGGTAGTCACTCAGGTTTTCATTTTGTTCTTGTCTGACCCAGAAGCAATACAACTTTCATAATCAGCCATAAGTACTGACTTTTGCTAATATTTAAAATTTACACATTGCTTTATTCTTAGGGTTATGTGCTAATCAGATAAGGTCTTTACATGCTATATTGTTTCACAGTAATTCTATGACTGAAACTCATGTATTTTCTGGATTATAAGCTCTGATGCAGGAAGGGTACACATTTGGCTTTTAAAACAAAGCTTCATGAATTCACTCTGAACTAACGTTTACAGAAACCACTGATTATTCATTTCATTTAATTGCTTCAAGAAAAATTTGTTGCAGAATGAAAGGCACGTATAACATTAACATAAGCAGAATTTATTTATTTATTTATTTATTTTTCTTTTCAATGAGCATTTAGAACCAAAGAGGAATTTATTAAAGTATGATTATGTTGAAGCTCATACCTTTTCTGTGGAGGAATAAGAGTTTCATAAAATTGTCCATAAAATATTTGATCAAATATTTTGCAAAAATTATCTTAGGGTTGAATTATCCTCTTATGTTTCACTATTAATAACATTACTTAAGCTCTAACACTGAAAAACAAAATACCCTAAATTGTAAAGTGTAACACATTTTTTGCTGCCTTGACATACAATGTATTCTGCTTATTTCTAAAGTCAAGAAGAAGAAAGTGAAGATGAAGAAGATACTCAGAGTTCCAAATCTGAAGAACATCACCTGTATTCTAATCCAATCAAAGAAGAAATGACTGAGTCCAAGTTCTCTAAATACTCTGAAATGAGTGAGGAAAAACGAGCTAAACTTCGTGAAATTGAGGTTAGTACTGCAATGAGTTTAAACTACACTGGCCTTTCACTTTCTCCACCAAACTAAGCTCCCTCTCTCTTGTCATCATAGCTTAATACATGCTGTTCTCTCTCTGCTTTGAAATCTTCATATCTGGTGACGCTTTTTTTAGGCCTCTTAGTTTAAGCCTCCCTTCTCTCACAGTAGCCTTTTCTTACCCTTCTGGACTTGCTTGCTTTACCCTTTTATCTCTCTGTGATTTTATATGTATTGTGTGTGTGTACGTATATATGTTTTTTTGCTTACTTGTTGAATGTCTATGTTCCCCACTATGCTGCAGTTTCCATGAGGGGCACCTGGACTGTGTTTGATTTCTGTTAATCATTGTATCTTTAGTACATAATACATAGGAGATCCTCTGAAGAAACAGATTCCAATGAATAGATTATGTGTATATAAGAATGTATATGCATATATAATATATGTATGTAATGTAAGAGATCCATTACATTGTGAGTGTACATAGTATGTAACTAGGAAAGTAAAATATTTTCTACTGCAGTCCCAGCACTTTAGGAGGCTGAGGCAGAAGAATCACTTGAGGTCAGGAGTTTGAGACTAGCCTGGGCAACATACTGAGACTCTGTCTCTCCACAAAATAAAATTTAAAAGTTAGCTGGGTGTGGTGATGTGTGCCTGTTGTCCCAGTGACTGGGGAGGCTGAGGCAGGAGGATTGCTTAAGCATGGAAGTTTGAGGCTGCAATGAGCTATGATTGCACCTCTGTACTCTAGCCTGGGTGACAGGGTGAGACCCCATCTCTTAAAAAAAAAATTCTCAAGTTATGTTTACATTTTATTATAGTAGTTTCATTTTAAATGTCTGTACCTTTAATGATGAGAGGGAGAGTAGACATTGGGTAGGTCTTAACATTAAAAGGGAGGAATCATGTACAGGAGAGCCCAGATTATCTTTTTCCTCTCTTTTTTCATCCCCTCTCCTTTTTTAATGCCTTATGTTTTATCAAAGGCTATTTAGGCATATCAGAGAGAGAAAAGTTTCATAATGTCCCAAGGTGGTGAAACATTCCAGTAAATGCTAGCAATAATATAGCAGTCAGTTTGGAATCTAAAAAGAATGCATGAGAATGAATTTTAATACTCTGTCTCTTCATTTAAGAGTACTTTTGAATACCTACTGTGTGTCAACACTATTCCTCTTACTAATTTATGATACCTGCTGCATTAGTTACCTCATTTCTATTTCTCAGCATAGTCACTGTTGAGCTAGTACGAGTTCTTGCCTACCTCTTTCTCAGGTATCACTTGAGAAATTGAAAGGAAACAGAGAAAGCATTTTGTCTCAATTATAAGTGGAGATAAGGGATTTTCATATTTAATAAGTTAATTCATTTTTCTTGGGGTATATTTATATACATTTTTAGTAAGAGGGGTATAAAATGTGTGTCAGTGAACACATTAACCTGTGGACCTTTTCAACTTGCTTGCACAAGCCCCTTTTTCACTCCTCCTACCTTAATAAGAAGCTTTTCCTTTCGGAGCTTTGAAACTATTGGAATAGAAATAAAGACTTGAGTTCAGTAAAAATGTATTTTTTTTGTTAATTGAAGCTGCCCCCTTATAAATGCCAAAACAGACTATTTAATCCTTTTAAAATGTTCTATTTCCTTATTAACTTAAACCATATAATTCAGTTTTTTGTTAACTTGGGTGGTTTTTATGAATATTATCATTTCAACGCTGTGTATTTATATACATGTGTGCATGTGCACACACACCCACACACCCACCCCTGATATGCATACATTTCCATGCTTCGTGTGATCTTTTATAATCTGGCCTCTCCCTACTTTGTTATGTATTCAGTGATTGTTTTTCCAGCTCTCATAGAGACTGGCCCTCACAACTTGTCCTTCTGGGATTTGAACTATGAACTAAATCTTAATTTTGGACTGTAGATCTTGGCTTCATCCTAGAATTATCTAAAGATTTAGTCATATGGAAAACTTCCATAACTGGTGGTGAATTTAGACTGGAACTCAGGGCTCATGAGCTTCATCCCAGTGCTTTTGCTATCTTTCTTCTCTGCCTCTAAATTTTAATATCAATTTCTGGATTTGGAATCCTTTTATTGGAGAACCATTGAATAAAGAATAAAGTTCTAAATTAGTTTTATCATGTATATGTTACAATTTTGCTTTTTGCTATTCCTGTCCCTAAATGTGTCATAATAAAGGTGCCTATAGCTGAACATTTTAGCATGGGATTAATGAAAACCAAATGATTTATGTTATAAAATATTAACATTCTCTGTAAAAACAAAAAGCCTGTAGCCATACGATATTGTGGTATTGATCAGAAGTACTTAATCTTTCAGATACCACTTAGAGTAGCACCTAGGCTAGTTATCTTTTCCTATTCTACTGTTATCCCCATTTCTACCGGCAGGGGTTGGAGGAGTAGAATCGTGGATGGGGAATGAAGTGGTGGGTCTTCTGCATTGTTGGAGGAGAAGGGTCTGCCCTGGTCCCTGGGGAATGAGCGAGCAGTGTGGGAAGCTGATACCTGGCCATTGTCCCAAGGCAACAGGGGGATGGATAGCTAACCAGCCATTCCAGGGACCACTTCTTTTTGTGTTGAGACCCTTGGTCATCTTTTTTCTAGGTCCCTTCTACTTGTGCTTGAGCCTGAGTTAGACCATATCAGCGGGAACTATAAATAGTGATTTTATGACGATTTTTAAAAAGATTCTCTAGGAATGCCTCCTTTCCCCTAAGTAACATTCAGGTCTGTTGTTTGACTCTTAGACACTTAACTCGTAAACTGATTTACTACAAATACATTCTATAGAAGGGTCACTCAGGTCATGGGAGACTTTACACAGTGGTGAACTTGGCTGTTTATGTCTCTGCCCCCTGTACTTTCTCAACCTTACATCTTACTATGTTTTAAAATGTAATCATAAAACATGAAAAAAAATGCAGACTTTTTAAGAGAGTTCACTGCAGCTTAAACTCCTGGGCTTAAGCAATCCTCTTCCTTCAGCCTCCTGAGTAGCTGGGACTATGGGCATGTGCCACCATGCCTGGCTAATATCTTCATTATTTGTAGAGACGGGGCCTCACTGTGTTGCCCAGGCTGGTCTCGAACTCCTGGCCACAAATGATCCTCTTGCGCCGTGGCCTCCCAAAGTGTTGAGATTACAGACATGAGCCACAGCACCCAGCCTTAACAGTTTTGAAAAACGGGGAAGGGGGAGCCTCAAAGCTCTGATTATAAAAGACCCTGAGCACAGAAGTGAAAATAGAAAAAGGACAAAAATCAGAGAACTTGAAAGAAACATTCAGTAAGTCAAAAATAGTGGAAATACCACTTTGAATGGGGGAAAATGTTTTTGTAGTTTCCATTCTGTTGGAAAGCTTCCTTTGTAGTGAAGGGGGAAATAAAGCTTTAACAAATGAGGTCTTGTTTTTGAAGTAGAAATAAAATGCTATAGTAGCATTTAGTCTACTTAAAGGACATATCAATAGGATGTGGTGTTAGCATATGCAATAATTTCATTAAACAATAATGTTTTCC
This sequence comes from Avahi laniger, assembly GCA_963575035.1. Lineage (NCBI taxonomy): Eukaryota > Metazoa > Chordata > Mammalia > Primates > Indriidae > Avahi > Avahi laniger. Next base: position 25,678 of record CAUYSK010058191.1, read on the forward strand.
CTCTCTCTTCAAGTGGAACAAGATAGGACAGGCTTGGGACTGCATCTCAGTGGTACCATCCAGGATCCATGTGCTTTCCAAACCTCTGCCTCCAGCATTTTCCAAGACCTCATGTTTTTTACTGTATTTGCCCTTGCCCTCCTTTAGTTTAATAAAAAGGTATTCTTGCCTTTGTAAATCTCTTGGATAAGTTAAGTTTCTTTAAACCTTCAGATAGTTTTTATTGTAACCATTTTGTAAAATCTTTAAGTTCAAAATAAATCACGAATTTATTTTTTACCATTTTTTATAGAATAAAAATTTTTACTTAAATATCCAGAGTTAAAAGTAAAATTAGGCTCGCTTATTCCAGTTTTTTTCCTCCTTGTAATTGATTATATCTGTTTTTTGTATACGCTTTCAGATTTTTATCCAGTGCGCGCGCGCACACACACACACGTGTGTGTGTGTGTGTGTGTGTGTGTTAGCCACAAATCTCTTGGTAAACGTGTAGATGGTCTACTTTTGCAAACAATGCTGTAGTAAATATCTTGTAGTTTTGTGTACTTGTGGGCATTCTAAAACAATTTGCAAAAAATGGAGTTGGAAGTTTTTCTGGTCTTTTTAAAATCAGTATTTATTCTTATTGTCTTAAAAAAGTACATTTCTAATACAGTTTAACCTTTTGCACTGTGCTGTAAATAGAAACCTTCATACTACGCAGGTCTGTGTTAGGTCCTACACAGCTGAACCACAGTGCCATCGCCTTTTTTTTTCAGTCTGTTTATCTGTGTTCAGTTGGCTGTCATATCTTCCTGGCAGTATGCTTGCCTTTGGCAACCTTGCCTTGCATTTCTAATTTGGGGAACCAGATAACAAATTCATTATAATTGTATTGGAAGAGAATAAGTAGGTTCTTACTGGCATGAGGCACAGTTTATGGTTTTTGATTTCTCTAATGGCTATGCAGAAAACATGTGGGCTCGCGGTCAGTTGAATTTTGCGTAGTTAGGCTTGTCTGACAAATGGCCTTAAGATGAGGTGGTATTTTGGTTGAGAACTAATCAGTTACCATATTGCTGTAGAAAAAGAGCAAAGTAGTACTTGAGAAGCTATAGTGATAAAAATACTTATTCTTAAAATGCTTTATTTCACAGCTCAAAGTTATGAAGTTTCAGGATGAATTGGAATCTGGAAAAAGACCTAAAAAACCAGGCCAAAGTTTTCAGGAACAAGTAGAACACTACAGAGATAAACTTCTTCAACGAGTAAGGAATAAGTATACTCAATAATATGTATTTTCCAAAGTTATTTATTTGACTTCTTAGAATATTGGTATACTTAAGTCTATTTAAAATTATATCCTTTGGTGTATAAATGTTGAATACTGGGACACAATTAGAAATATTTGAAACTTGATGTTTTAAAACCATTTCAACTTGGAAAAGGAGTCTTAAGGCAACAGCATACTTATTTTATTCTGTATACTACTTTTGGACTAGAAAATTAATCCTGCTAAGAGTATGCTTTCAAATCTGGAAGACCCTTCAGGAGGAGTCACATTTGTGACCGTGAGACACCAACAACCCTGAGAAGTGGCACAAAGATGGAAACAGGCTTTGGGAAGTTCTGGTAGTGAGAAGTTAATTTAGGACTCACTTCCCATTGTTTTCAAGGAGGGACAGCAAGTGGTAGAATACCTCACTGGTGAATTCTGAGCATTTGAGGAACTTTCATATTCTCATACATAATAAAATATATAGGAGTATACAGAGAATTTGAGAATGAGGAGCTCCATACAGTGATTGTTGAATTAACCCAGGAATTTGGGGGGGCTCCTATTAATTTTAATATTTGTCATGACTGTCATTGCAAAAAAAAAATTTAGATTTTGTAGAAGGAAAAGGAAAAGCTATAGGAGGGAGCTTACAATCACTACAAAACTGTTACTGAGCAGAACTGGTGATGAGCAGTCTGGTAAAGCAGCTGTGGTGCTGCACAGACCTGTGGAATCCTGGTGCTGCTCTCTGCTGTGTGCCCCTAGGCAAGTCACTGCAGTCTGCTTTTTCTCTGAAACTGGGTTGATATTTCCAATTTTGTAATATTATGAGTTAGATAATAGCTATTATTGTTACTCTTTATTATCGAATTAGAATGTTTAAAATGTTTTAAGTATTTTAGCTACAGCATATATAGTTCCTATAAAATAGGCATTTCAATCAGAAAGTCATTTTCATTGTCAGTAAGGAAAATACATCTTACATGTCATCAGAAGAAGTCAGTCTCCTTAGCACCACTTTTTAAATTTGTACTCTATTGGGAAAAAAGATAAATGAGATTTTAAAAAATAAGTGACTTATCTATACCCCATGAGGCCCTTTGGAGATGGTGGCAGGGAGATGATCTGGTCTGTGTGGGAGATTACACCTTAAGATGTTCACTGGTCCTGATGGGTAGCAAGCTCAAAATGAATAATACATGTATTACCACTTTAGTCTCCTTGAATTCTATGATTATAATTTGAAAGAAGAATGTGTTTCCTCAAGGTACATGCCAGGGGTCAGAAGAATATGATTCTTGCCTGATTTTGTAAATAAAGTTTTATTAGAACACAATGGTACCCATTCACTTATGTGTTGTTTATGGTGGCTTTCACGCTGCAGTGGCAGAGTTGGATAGTTGTGACAGAGATTGTATGTGGCCCACAAAGCAGAAAATATCTGCTACCTGGCTCTATACAAAAAACATTTGACAACATCTGGTATAGATTTTTTCAACCTTTTAAAAAATTAGAAGAATCAACTATCAGACAGCTTTCTTAATGAATACAAGTCATAGGAAAATTACTAAGTTGGTCGTGTGGCTTCATTGCCTATAGCTACTCCTTTAATTATACTGTTACCAACAGAAGTCAGAATTTCAAATGAGAAGTGGCAGTTGTAGCATCTGAAAATAAGGAAATGTTACTGCTCTGATTTATGTAACTGTATAGTTATGTAGTCAGTTTGTATTTTTTACCAATCAGAACTTAAAATATCCAATACAATTGGTACTTGTTCCTCACTAGTAAAATTTTGATGGAAGATTATTGTGAATAGCCATTTTCTCTTTCCAGCCTATTCTTTTGGTAAGAGCTCTTTTGATTAAATCAACTTGCCACACAGAAGGATCACTTTTTACCAATTATTTTATTGTAATCTGTGATGGAAAGGTCAGTACATTGTTAGCTTTTTCTAATTTGGGGGAAAAGCTCGGACTCTAGAGCTTGGGCCGAGATCCCGACTTTACTGTCCTGTGTGACCATGGACGTGGTTCTTAATCTGAGTCCCAATTTTTATCTCTGGGATGAAGATAATAGTACTTTACCTAGGGGTGTTTTAAAGAATTACAGGAAGCGGTCTTTGGAAGGTTGTTTATACATTTTTGGCCTGTGGTAAGCACTAAGTAAATGTTTAGCTGCCATTGCCAGTATTATTTATTCAGCATAAGAATAATAAATAAATAGTTTTCTTGGAAGGGTAGTGTTTTATTTTGGTTTATTTTTTAAAAATGGTATTGCACCTTAAATAGTGATTTAAAAAATTATTTCTCAGAAGAGAAACTATTGTTTCAGAAATGAGATTAACCCAGATTGGTATTTTTAAACAGTCAAATGTTTTCTTTAAAAAATAACAGGAGAAAGAAAAAGAATTAGAAAGAGAACGAGAAAGAGACAAGAAAGATAAAGAAAAACTGGAATCTCGATCCAAAGACAAGAAGGAAAAAGATGAGTGTACTCCAACAAGGAAAGAAAGGTATAACATTTCTCATATTTAATGCACATACTGATTTCAAGATTTGGAATCGTGTTTCATTTTATATTTTCATCACCGATGCCAGCAAACTGGAAGTGTTTTTTCGTGATAAACATGTTGGCTTCTGCCTGAAGAAGACAGAATTAGCTGAGAAATGGGGCATTTAGTTGGTACTTGGCTTAGTTAACTGGGGCATCATCCTTTTACATGGTTCATGTGGTATCCTTAGACTCAGTTTCATGCAAGAATTGAGTTGCAGTATTAGGTATCAACCTGAGGCTTAAATAACAAAACAGCTTGCTAGATCTTTGTTGTTGCCTCCAATATAAGCATTTTTTTCCAGTCTCTATGTGCTGAGGGTGCTACCTGTAAACTTGAGTTTCAGTCTTGTCTTGCAAGGGAGATTGTATACATAGGCCATAGGGACTTGCCCCTCACTTTAAGTCTTCATTCTAATCAAAAGCATTTCTCTTTCAGTTCTTATTTCTTTCACAATTCCTAAATCTCTGATTTAGTAAAGAAAATTGCTTCAGTTAACAGAACTGAGGATTTCCTAATACAAAAACCAAGTGATTGCAGATACAAAAATTCTGGCTTAGTCACTCTGCAGTAGTTCAGATAACAAAGTCATACCAATTGGTTAAATAACAAGTATGTCACTTTTTTGTCTTTTATTATTATTTTGACATAATTTCAGGTTTGTAGAAAAGTTGCAAGAATGTATGAAGAATTCCTAGATACCCATCACCCACATTACTCAAATGTTAAAATACAGCATTTCTACTTTTGCCTTATTCTTTTTCTTCTGCCCCACCTCCAACTGGTTAAGAATAGTTTGCCAACACAATACTCCATTCTCTTAACCAACATTCATTTAACCGTAATAAAAGTATCAGTTCAGGAAATTAACATTTTTAAAAAAAAACACTTTTATCCAGAGACCTTAATTAAATTTTGCCTATTGTTCCAATAATCTCTCTTATAACAAAAGAAAATCTGGTTTATCCAAATTCAGTTATCTCTTGATCAGCCTATCTTTGACTTGTTTGTTCTTGGTATAAAGAATATTGAATATTATTAGAAAATAACATTAATATGGCTAATGAGAATAAGTTAGAGTAAACTGGTAGGAATTAATAGCTAATTTAGCAAAGGAAAATGAATACCAGATCCTTGGCTTACTTATGGAATGTTTTGGGGGCTTTGTTCCATAGGAAAAGGCGACACAGTACATCCCCCAGCCCATCTCGCAGTAGCAGTGGTAGACGAGTGAAATCCCCATCACCAAAATCGGAGCGATCAGAGCGTTCAGAAAGATCTCATAAAGAGAGCTCACGGTCCAGGTCATCTCACAAAGATTCTCCTAGAGATGTTAGCAAAAAAGCCAAAAGGTAAATGCAAGTCATTTTTGGTAATATTTCAAATACCAGTTTCCTTGTTATTTCACCAGCTTTTGAAAATAATTTGGTTGGCATACTTTTTAAAAAAGGATTTTAGAAAACAAAAGAGATGCACTTTCATTTTAGGTTATTCTTCCCCACCTTCCTATCCCAGTCTCTTTTGTGACTAAAGTACAAGAAGGTGTCCAACAAGTAAAGACCAACCAATTTTCCTGTGGAAGAGGTGTAGTTGCTTTACTTTTCATTCTTTTCTTTAGTTTCTATAGAATATTTTTTAATTTTTGCCAAAGCTTAAAGAAAAACACATTTTCCTCCCATAGTAATAGTATTTAGCAAGTTTTTGGGTAGCAATTTATGTAAATACACACCATAAATACTAGTTCTTCAGTATGTAACTTAGTATTTTATATATTTTTTTCCTTTTTGTTACAGAAAAATGGTTCAGAGTGTTTTATTTATCTGGTGTTATATAGAGGAATTTTCTTTAGAGCTAAAACTGCTTCATATGCTAACACTTTATTATTGTAACTATTTTTAGTAAAATCTTTATAAAATAGATAGCTTTTCTTTTCTAACTGGCACTTGCATATATATGTGTATGTATATGTACACGTATATTTATTTTGGTAATCTTAATGAACAGCACTTATAAAATTATGCTGTCTTACATGATGTCCTTGAATGATATTGCAGTAATTGATGCTTTTTCCCTCAAGATGATAGGCTGCAAAGCTGCTTTGTTTTTTAAATTTTGTGAATGATCTTAGATGCAATTTTGAGCTTTATCTTGTAGATTAGAGGTTCAAATTTTGGGGATAACAGTCAAATATTCAGTCCCTACCTCTAGAGATTTTGATTCAGTAGAGCAGTAATAAGACTCAGAAATCTGTCATTTTAAACAAGCGCTCTACTGATGATCAGTGATGGCAGTGCATAGTAAGTACAAAATAAATTTTTGTGTGTTTATGTGTATAATAGGCAGAGAATAAGTTTGAGAAGTTTATAGTTTTATTTATTTCAGTGACTTTCATTGTGCTCTGTTAAAGATCATTTTAGATAATTTAAGGATAATCTGTTTTGATCACATGAGTACTTTGATACATTGGGATTTTTTTGTTTGTTTTCTCAGATCTCCATCTGGTTCAAGGACACCTAAAAGATCTAGGAGGTCACGGTCTAGATCCCCTAAAAAATCAGGGAAGAAATCCAGATCTCAGTCTCGATCTCCACACAGGTCTCATAAAAAGTCAAAGAAAAACAAACACTGACATAAATTTTTAAGATTCTGTCATTTATTGGAAATGCAATTTTGTTTTGTGCCTGAACGGTCTGTTTTTTAAAAAAAACAAAACAAAAATCAAATGAAAGGCATTCCTGGGGTTTTTTGTTTGTTTGTTTGTGAATGCATGTGTAAACTCATGAGTAACAGCATCTGTAGATCTGTCATTGTTTTATATTGTGTAAATTACTTTTGTTGTGGCTGTTTCTCAAGATGAAATTTTTATTGTGCTAATGAATTTCATCAGAAATGTGTATAATGGATCTGCTGGCAGTGGTAGTATTTTGTTTTAGGATGTTGTGACTTAGCAAAAATAATACAGATGTCTTCCCCCCTTTTGTAGCTTTGACAATTTGAATTAGATTTCAAATAAAATCTGAACAGAAAACTACAATGTTGTTTTTTTGCCCCATTGGTGATAGCAAGTCCCTTATGGTCCTACTAAGTTGAGTTTGGCCCTGCTGTTGTGTTTCTTATACCTAATGCACTTTATAAGCTCTCATGTTCAAGTAGTTAAAGTTTTATATTTACTGAGATGACTATACAAATTAAGGGACCTGAGACTCCTACTTGGTAGGTTTACTAACCAATTTCTTCAGTAAGGTTCTCTTGGATAATACTGATACCGAGAGATCAAAAAACTAGGTGGAAATGGCATGGTGTTTTGTTAATGGAGTACCTGGCTGAAACATTTTTTCTTTTTTCAGAGAAGTGATATGATTTCAATATGCCCAACCCATGTTCTGAGCAACTACTTATTTTTAGGAGAAAATTAAATCTCCATCTTTTGAGTTCATCTTTTATCATGAAAGAAGTTTATTTATAAAAGAAATTTTCTAATAAGGTTTGGCCATAGAATTCCTTTGTATGATAGTTGCCCTTTTATAAAGTCTGCTGGCTGTAGGCTATCTTTCAAACACTGGTATCAGAATATTTCTACAATTTTCTGTTTAAAACAGCTTAGTTTTTTTTTTTTTTGTTTTTTTAGATAGATTTGGTTTTAGTTATAGCTTTAAGTAAAATTTAAAAATATTTTTCAAGGAACTTAACATCCAGTGGTTTGTAAATTTAAGGTACAAAAAGTTGATTAAACCGTTTGCAGAGTTGAACTCGATGAGAATAAAATTCCATAGTATGAGGAAGAAATATGAAAACTTTGTATAATGTTGATCATAATATTGCTATAAATATAATAAAAAGTTATGTAGACTTGAACTGACACTATTACTTGTGAATCTTGCTTTCAGTTTTTTATTTAGGCACTTTATACAGTGGTTTCATGGGGTTTTCCCCCCAAAAGAGAAAGTAGAGAACTATTCCGATAATGGTTTGTTCTGATTTAGTTTGATTTTTAAAAAATACCCTTTAAATTTGTTTTACTTAATCTTGCCTAGTCACAAAATGTGCTGTACTCATGATTTGGGGAGTAGCTATATTAGCTGAGCAGTGAGGCATGCTGTTTCCAAACTGGGCAAATATACAATAGCTTTGAAAATGAGTCAATCAGATTATTTTACTTAATGTTTCTAATCAGCATGCAAATATTACTTGAAAGTTACTCCCTTCTCATTCACTGTTCTGTTCATTTTGTTAATTCCTAAAACTTGCTCAGAAGAATTAAAAGTGAACATTTGGTGCTGATATTTTAAAAGTTATAAATATAGCCATTTAAAAAATAACGTGTTTTTCTCCCCTGATCATTGCTTGGGAGAATGGAATTTTATATAATCTACCTTTCTTTGCAAAAATAACAGTATTGTTGAGTTGCTGGAGATTTTGACACTTCATCATTCGCTGATATCTAGTATAGGCTTAGAAATAATTGGTCAAGTAATGATTTTTCTAGTCAAGTTGCAAGGGATCTCTGTTTTAAAAAATATCCTAAAGAAACAGAATTAAGTAGAAAATGTTGGGTCAGTTTCAGGTACTTACAGGTAGTATTTTTCCTATTGCAGTGGAATTTAGCAGTTCTCTATCTGGATCCAGATATAACTATCATAATTTATCTTACAGTGGTAAAACTGGCCTCCTTTTGGGTGAGTGGGTAGGAATTGCTAATAAAATATATACTGGGATGTTTGTTAATGTGTGCATTAGATTCCATTAGATTTCTTTTTCTTGAATTGCAAATGATATTGTTAGGTTATTTCCAATTTTACTTTATGAGAAAATATCTAGAATAAGCCTATTTAATTTCCCATGGATTCTATGAAGGTTTAATGGGATCAGAAATTAGTGACTTGTAAGGGGAAAGATATTCTACTGTATTTTTATAATAGCTTTTATTCATTTGTTTCTTATCTAAAGCACATGCCTGAATTCTTTAAGATACTTAGCAAAATTTCTGCAGGTTTACTAAAATGTTTACGCGCATGGTCTTTGAGTTACAGGAAAGACTGTGTTCCAGCTATGTAATAGTTCTGTCCTCTACCACAGCTACATGTAAGAGAAAATCCTCTGTTGTCTACTCTTATAAAGGGCATGGTTTAAGCTCTTTACCCTCCAACCTAACATTTATACACAGGGATTCCTTACCAGGTTAATGCCATTTAACTCTCCTCTCTTCTGCAGCTGAGAGAAAGTAAGAATTGGTCTTTTTCTTGCCCAAGAGAGACCCGTGATAGAAAAGAATCATGTTGGTGAATCTTTGACGTTGTAGTTTCTTATTACTGATAGGAAGCATATGAGAATATCTGAGCTATACCATGTTGATAAGTTATCGATTAAAGAATTAACACAACAAAAAGCCCTGACCCAAAAGAATGCTTTTATTTGGCTTACAATGTTTTTGGCTTTTTTGCTAAAGTTGGCAGAAATTACTATGCACTGACCTGATTTTTCTTTACTGCAGACCATTCTATGCGCTCACCCTGAGACTTTTATCCCAGTTAAAGAATCTTGGAGAAAATACTTGATTATGACTTATGTATTTTCCGCCTAACCTTTAATATTCTTGAGTACTTGAAAATATTTTTAAGAAATTTTAATCATTATCAAATTTAGGTTTATTAGAGATATTCTGTACTCATTTGTCTCCATGGTGGCATAGGTTCTGAAAAATTATATGGCCATGATAATAGTTTATCGTTATTATTATTCAAAATAAGAGCAAATAAGTCTGTTATTGCCAAAGTGACTTAAACTATTCTGATGACCACAACAGTGTGATTTCTTAAGGAGAAAAAATTGTTTTTAAAAATACATAGTACCACTTAAAAATTTTTTTTGTTTTCCTCTTCTGTGACATAGTATTGAAAAGCCTAGTTACAGTAAATTCAGTGCAGATACTAGTGAAGATCCTCATATAAGCTGAAGGAAACATGACTGTAAAAACTTACATTTACAAAGTGCTTGGCCTCTTCATTTTTCACATGCATGTTTCAGAATAGATGTTAGAGAGTGTTTAATTCATTATCCTTTGACTTTTTAAATTTTTGTTGTCAACTTTCTAGGACTTAGATAATATACAAATGCAAATCCCAGGGGAAGTGTCGTGATGATAGACTAAAAGGTGGGAATGTGCTGCTGTTCAGAGTGAGCCTTGTTCCATTCTTGAAAATTCAATGCCTCAGTGTTTTTTCAGTACCACCTCATAGAGCTTCAATGTAAATGGATTGTATGTATAATTGGTAATTTGTATAGTTTTGTAGATCTATAGATATAATGCCCCTCTTTCATTTTCACATGTAATTGTGCTTGGAGTATTTGTTTTATCCTTTTACTTCAACAGGCTCTTGTATATCTCTGGTAATTTGAAATATCAGGAAATACAGTTTGTCAGAAATGAGAATAATGTAGTTGAAATCAGCTCAGCTGAAATATTCTACAGCAAGACAATTTCTTTTGGGTGAACTGACTCCATAATTTAGTTAACTCTATGTTAGGATTAGGTTTATTGTGGAGCTGCTTTCCAGATCAGACTGTCACTTTATAGTTTTTCTACATAAAGATTATATAGTTGCAAACAAAGGTTGTGGAATTTCCCTTTTGTTGTTGTTTTTTTTGACTTTCAATTACCTTAATAAAAGTACATTGTTTTCATAGCAAATGTAGACTGTTCATGTAATTTTCTCCATATAGTTTTTACTGCAAACCCAGTAAACCATTCTAGTTTTCAGCAGATTTCTCCAAAGCGAAATAAGTGAGGTGCCACATTTATCAGTTGTAGCTAAAATGCTACTACATTTTACATGTTTAAACTGTAATCAAATATTTTCACGATAGAAGATTCTCTTGATTAGGAAATTTCATTTCCTTACTGGTTCCCTTTTTCATAAAAGTTATTTTGTTTATTTCATTCAGGACAATTTCAAACATTTACAAAAGTAGAATAGTGTAACAAACATCCATATACCCATCAACCTGCAAATATCAACTTTGTATGTATCTCTAATGTTTTGTTTTTGAACATAACCACAGTATCATTATCACAATAATAAATCATTGGATCCTTTGTAAAAAGATTTAATTGTAGTAAAATGCTCATAACAAAATTTACCATCTTAATCATTTCAGTGGTGTTAAGTGTGTCCACACTGTTGTGCAACCAATCTCCAGAACTTTTGCTTGCAAAATTGAAATTCTATACCACTTGTTCCTTCTCTCTTCTCCCTCACCTCTCACAACTACCATTCTATTTTGTTTCTGTAAGTTTGACTACTCTAGATACCTTCGCCTGGCTGCGAAGTCATATTTGGATTTCTCCTCTACCAGCTGTGTGATCTTTTGGAGTCTTTCTTTCTCGCCTATAAAATGGGGATATTAACCTGGAGTGGTTATTGAAAGGATGAAATCACATGTAAATCACCAGCACATGATTGTCATACAAGGATACTTAAATAAACAATATTCCTGAAAACTAACAGTGGGAGCATCTTATAACTAAAACAAGATAAAGAGTAACACTACAATTCCATAGCACTAATAGCTTTAAAAGATTTTTTAATACTTAATTTGTATTTGGTTAACAGATTTTGTAAAATGGAGAAATATTGACATGTTTATTGCATACTGAATACCACATCATAATCTGCTTTCCTGGTCTTTTAGATGACATTTAATCTCCTTTCAAAAAAACATAAAGCATATTTTTAACTATTTTTTATAGTCATTTATTATTGTGGAATTCTACTAACCAAAGTTCCTGAAAGGAGGAACCCTATAAAGGAAAATCTAAGTATACACAGCTGAAATAGGGTATATGTGGAAAAAGCCTGGAGAATAGCAAAAAAATATGATGAAGAGCTGGATTCTTTGTCCAAGTTAAAAGTAAAAAAATCTATACAAATTACCAGAGCTGAGCATCAATATGCAATTTTCACCGAATGGATGGACAGAGAACGGTATCCTTCAAGAAAATGAAAAAAGTTAGTAATGTGAATGTGATTGAACTCTTATATTTTGTGTATATTTGCAAGTTATAGTTTATATTTTCAGATTATGCAGGAATAAGAAATGCACCCTAAAACTACTTTTTAGAATAGAGAGCTGAAACTGTATAGAATTTGAAAAGGAAATTACACTTTGATTTCTATTCAGAAATAACTGCTTTGTAGTAATGTCTTCAGGACATATGTAAAGCTCTTTGGAGTTCTTGCAGCTGCACAAACATGAATCCGGAAGAGCACAACTTTGATTAAAAACACTATTCGAGTCCTCTGTATAGCTGAAACATTTAATTTGAAAAGAATACGCACCTTGCTGTATAGATTGGCTACGTACGTGGCCAGATATCCCTATTACGTGAAGTAGTAGTAGGTGACTTTTCTTGTTTCAACATATTTTATTTTATTGCACTGTGCAATAGCTATTGGATGTGAGCAGTTTATTAAGACCATTCAGGAAAATGCTTTTCAGATGGCTTTTGGCCATGCTAACATTTTAATAAAGGATCTGTCATATCCTTCACTTTTGGGAAAGTAGCCTAATTTAGACTCTCACAGGCTGCAGAGAGAGAGGTATCAAAACCAAAAAGTGTCCTAAGGATATTTTATGTTCTATAATCACAGTAACATTTAGCTAAAGTGAACTTAAATTCTAAATTTCAAGATCACATATTATGTGTAGCTTACACGTTTCATAGGATGCTTATCCTTAACTTTTGATACATCCTATTTTAAGGATGTGTTCTCTACAGAAAAGTCTGCAGCATGTCTAACTCTGCCAAATACTATATATGTATAAGTGCCACAAAGCAGAAATATCACTATCAAGTATTTCTGAAGAGACATCTACATCTAAAAATACTGGTTTGATTCTGAATTGATTGCCCTGAAAGCATGTTTAATTTGACTAAAATAGCAGGTATGTTAGGGAAAGTCCTTAAGCAAGGAATAGTCTTTTTACTTGACTTTTCATGACTGACATGAAACTTATCAAAACTTCTCAGACTATTCTTTATTTGCATGTATTCTATAATAAAAACTAGTATAATTATTATTATATAATGAAGCCATCAGCCAGGCGTGGTGGCTTACACCTGCAATCCCAGTTGTTTGGGAGGCAAAGACGGGAGGATCAGTTGAGGCCAGGAGTTCAAGAACCAGCCTGGGCTATATAGTGAGACCTCATCTCTAAACATAAAAAAGAAACCATAACTAACAATGTATGAAGAGTGACAGAAAGGTTTAGTGTTCAGATGAAAAATTGCTGTCTGTTTCAGAGTCTAATACCATTCATAAGTTGCAGAATCCAGCTGTCTACATGTTCAGTGTATTTCTGGAATAGCTTATCTTAAAATATTTTTAACGATCAACAATCATGGCAATATATACTGATATTGTCCTACCCAGTGAAAAGTTCAGATGATTCTCTGTAAGTTTCAGAGCCTATCACAGTGTAATTTGAAGTACTTAACTACACAAATCACCACCTCATAGCTTTCATTATACCTCATCTGTCCTTACATAACTTGGATTATAGGAAAAAAGCCTTTAAGCTGTGTTTAGTGCCTGAATATACTAATAACTACCCCTCTTTATCCCACACTTTGGCCCTTTGTCAATTTATCTTGATGTGTCCTTTTATAGCACCCGCTGGAGATCCAATGACCCTTGAGGGCCTTGCAAAGCTCCTTAGGACTGTATGGAAGATGGTTTGCCTCTGTTGAAACAGATCCTTGTGATGAAAACAGAGGTGGGTGTAATGAATTTTTGAAGAAAATAGAGGACTTGCCCTGCCTTATTACCTCTTCTGATTGCCTTGCAGTGCTTGCTCTCTCCTCACTTTCTCTGTAGCTTTTAGTTCTTACCTTGCAGACTTTTTCAGACAAGGTAAATATGATAAACTGCCTGGTCTTGGCTAAGATGGTATTTCTAACTGATTAATTTGTGCAGATACTTACCTTTGGCCAAAACACTGCCCAATGCAAGAAGAAGGCCGGAGCAAGGATATGAAATATTAGATATAATCACTTCATAATCTCATGTATGAATGAATCTAGTTGTCAAACCTCAGGACCTTTGAGCTCTTTGGATATTTTTTGTGGAATATGATTTCTGTGGATGAATTTCTGATCTTGATCATCTGTAGTGAATCTAGATTAGCTCCTACAGGGCTTGATGAGACAGACAGTTCACAGAAGCTGAGTGCCTCCTTGAAAACCTAGCTCTTTGTATTGTGTTGCCCAGCAGAACTTGACCAACTATACAACATAATATCTGGACTCCAGAGACCCAAAGACTCCCTTCATCCTTCAACCTGTTGCAAAGCCTGGGTTCCATTCACTTCCCACCACATGACCTTGGTCAAGATGTTTAACTGAGACATTTTGAGCCTGTTTCCTCATCTGCAGCACAAGTGTGCCATCTACTTTATGGCGTTCATCAACAAGTTAAGCATCTACTATGCAGCAGGCACTGTTCTAGGCACTGGGTATATATGCGGATGAATAAGACAAGGTCCTTATTGTTGTGGAACTTACATACTAATGGGAGGATCCAGACAAAAAATTGAACAAGATATTTCAGATGGTAAAATGTATAGAAAAACAAAAAACACAGTGGTGTGATAGAAAGTGAGTGAGAAGTATCTTTTTAAGGTAAAGGAGAGCCTCACAATGGTGGTGAGCCCTGAGTTGACAGTTGGATAATAAGGGCCAGCTGGCTATGTAAGATAGGGCACTGAGTGTTTCAGGCCAGTGGAGCTGGAAGTAAGCGTGTTTTAAACGGGGAAAATACCGGGTGTGTTGAAAAATGGAAAGCAGTCAGTATGGCTTGAGTGCAGTGAGGAAAGGAGGGTGGGGCATGACATGAGGTTTGGTAGAACTTGACAGTTGTAACCAAGAAAGTGATCTGATGTACTTTCAAAAGATAACTGGCAGCCATGCATAGACAGAATGGGAGAGGGGCAAGTGGAGAAGCAGGGAAACCGGTTGCTTCTATGCCCCAAGCACGTAACAGCTCCCAGTAAATGATTCAGTTTCTCCTCTCATTATTTCCTTGGATCTTGTGATTTCTTTCCCTGAAATAGAGGCTAAGATCAACTTCACTTGACCTCTCTTATAGAGAAATCCAACCAGGAGATGATCAGGACATGGCACTCCCATTACTCACAGGCTGGTATATGAGGAAATTATAAATTGTGGTGGCTACACAAGCATTCTTTCATATCTTTAGTTCACTGCCATCCACTGCTGCAACTGCCTATTGCACAGTAGAGTGTTAGTAGGTGTTACTTTGAAAAAGGAGTTATGTGGTCAATTAAGTTGGGAAATATAACTAGGCTAGATAGGCTTCTTAACAGCAGTACTTCTCAGAACCTTAAGTATGTAGTATGTATTCCCAGGCAGGAAACGTGTTTTCTAAACATAACTGATCTCAAGGTTAAAGTTCCACCAAACATACTTTGCAAAACACTTTGGAAGTGTGATTGGAACACTTTATTTTTTCATAGTCTGATCTAATTAATCCATAGGTCAGGTGTATCAGGTGTACGAACAAGAGAGCCCATCACTAAGTAAGAGAAAAGGAATTCACTGGAAGCCTATGGGGGCTCAGGGAATTGACAGTGCATCTGGGAAGCCAGATGTGGGAATCACAGGACAGGAGATGGTAGCAGGACAAGGAGGCCAGAATCAGAGGGGGAGTCTGGCCAGGCCCCAGCCTTCTTCAGACTGTGTCCTGCTGCTGGAGGTTCAGATTCCAGGAAGGGGGCACCTGATGAACCTAGCTTTTCATGTTATAACCTTGTAGAAAATATAACTTTAATGGCTCCCTATGATCACTTATTGTAGTTTACTTTGCCTAGACTCTGTTGTTAGAAACTTGGCGTGTTTTTATTTTTTTCTATTCTAAATAATGCTGTGATGACCATCACTATGCATAGGATTTTTGTTTTTATTCATTTTAAAAATTTTTGGTTATTCTCAGATAAGGAATTATTGGGTCAAAGAATATAAACATTTTCAAGCTCATGTGATGCATGTTGGTAACTTTTTCCCCAAAAATGCACCATTTTAAACTTCCTCTAATGTTGGAGAATGGGTATTTCACCACATCTTTGCCAGCACTGGAGAATTTGTGGCATACTGTTTTAAAAAGTAATTCAAATTGGATGAAATTGCTTGCTCCCAGCTGGGGAGATTTCTGGAATCTATAAAACAGGAAGATTTTGGCAGGCTGTATAGGTGAGTGAAGTAACTGGTCTAGTCATCTGAAGAAATTTGTGGGTCTAAAGCAATCCTACTTGCATAAGCCACACTGAGTGGCAGCCATATCCCAAGATCCACACTGATTTCCTCTGACAGCTGAGGCAGATGGCCAGACTCCCAGTATGAATTTACTGTAATTTGGTATTTTTTAAAAAATAAAATACCTAGGACTATACTTAACCAAGGAGGGGAAAGACCTCTCTACAGGGAGGACTATGAAACACTGAGGAAGGAAATCACAGAGAATGTAAACAAATGGAAAAACATGCTCGTGGATCAGCAGAATCAACACTGTTAAAACATCTATACTACCCAAAGTGATCTATAGATTCAATACAATCTCCATTAAAATACCAGCATCATTTTTTGCAGATCTAGAAAAAACAATTCTACACTTTGTATGGAACCAGAAAAGACCCCAAATAGCCAAAGCAATCTTAAGCAAAAAATAAAAAAATAAAAAAAATCAGTAGGCATTACTTTACCAGACTTCAAGCTATACCACAAGGCTATAGTAACCAAAACAGCATGGTACTGGCACAGGAACAGAGACAGAGACTAATGGATCAGAATGGAGAACCAAGATATAAAACCATTCTCATATAGCCATCTGATCTTTGACAAAGCAGACAAAAGCATACAATGGGGAAAAGAATCCCTATTCAATAAATGGGGCTGGGAAAATGGGTAGCCACATGTAGAAGACTGAAACAGGATCCACACCTCTCACCTCTCACAAAAATCAACTCAGACTTAAACCAAAGGCATGAAACTATAAGAATTCTAGAAGGAAAAGTTGGAAAAACTCTTCTAGATGTCAGCCTCGGCAAAGAATTTATGAAGAAGATCCCAAAGGCAATCACAGATACAACAAAAATAAATATATGGGACCTGATTAAAAAGCTTCTGCACGGCTAAGGCAGAACAGAATGGGAGAAAATATTTGCATGCTGTACATCCAATAAAGGGCTAATAACCAGAATCTACAAAGAACACAAGCAAATCAGCAAGAAAATATCAAACAACCCATTAAAAAGTGGGCAAAAGAGATGAACAGAAGTTTTTCAAAAGAAAATAGACTAATGGCCAACAAACATATGAAAAAATGCTCAATGTCTCTAATCACCAGGGAAAGGCAAATCAAAACCACAATGAGCTATTACTTAACTCCAGTGAGAATGGCTTTTATCAAAAAGTCCCAAAACAACAGATGCTGGCATGGATGCGGAGAGAAAGGAACACTTATATACTCTTGGTGGGACGGCAAACTAGTTCAACCTCTGTGGAAAGTAGTAATGAAGATACCTCAAAGAATGAAGAGTAGACCTACCATTTGATCCAGCAATCCCACTACTGGGTATTTACCCAAAGGGAAAAAAGACATTCTATAAAAAAGACCCTTGCACCTGAATGTTTATTGCAGCACAATTCACAATCCCAAATATGTGGAAACAACCCAAGCGGATTAATAAAATATGGTGTATATATCATGGAGTACTACTCAGCCATAAAAAAATGGTAAACTAATACCATTTGTAACAACCTGGATGGAACTGGAGACCATCCTTCTAAGTGAAGTATTGCAAGAATGGGAAAACAAACACCACGTGTACTCACCATTAAATTGGAACTAAATGATCAACAGTCATGTGTACATATGGTAGTAAAATTCAATAGAAACCAAGCAAGTGGGAGAGGGGAAGAGGGGATGGGTAAATTCACATCTAACGGGTACAATGCACACTATCTGGGTGATGGACACACTTATAACTTTGACTCAAACTGTACAAAAGCAATTATGTAACCAAAATGTTTGTGCCCCTATAATCTGAAATTTAAATAAATAAATAAAAAATAAAAAGTTCACCTGGAACAGAAAAAAACCCCACTATACTATTTTTAGAAGAGAAAAATTGTATAATTTAAATGTAAATCTTTCAGCTGCTTTCAATGTTTATGTGTAATTTTGTCAGGTTAGGGTTTTTTTGTGTGTGTAAATGTACAAGTGTGGGCGTATGTTGTAGGATGAGGATTTGGGTAGAAGGGAAGACATTTCTGATAATTTTTTTTTTTTTTTTGAGACAGGCTTTGTTGCCTGGGCTAGAGCGGCATCGTCATAGCTCACTGCAACATTAAACTCTTGCTCTCAAGCAATCCTCCTGCCTCAGCCTCTCTAGTAACCAGGACTACAGGCACATGCCACCATGTCTGGCTAATTTTTTTAATTTTTTGTAGAGATGGGGGGTCTTGCTATGTTGCCCGGGCTGGTCTTGAACTCCTGGTCTCAAATCATTCTCCTGCCTTGGCCTGCCAAAGTATTAGGATTGCAGGTGTGAGCCACTGTGTCCAGCCAAATTTTTAAAAATCAAACCAAGCAATGCTGTATCTTCCTCCAGGCAAGAGACCACCTAGACAGGTTTCCATTTTTCTACTATATATTGGTATATGATTAGGGGAAACATTCTCCTCCCAAATGACTCTTGAGATGGAATGCTGTGGGATCCCCCTGCACTGGGAATTTAATCAGAAAGTGGACCTCAAGGTTCTTATCCTCCAAGTCTTGTGTTTGATTAAAGAGTAGCAATATCAAATGTCAAAATAAATGTGACAAGGTGGGAGAGTGAACCATATCTCCCCTAAGCTTTCTACCTCCATCATCATGAGTTAGGAGACACCTCCAGCTTGTGGGCCAGGGAGAAGCCAGATCTTTTGGTATAGATTTGCCACTTTCAGGGGTCAGGTTAGGGGTGAACCCTCCCTTAAGCCTCTTCCCCCATCACCAAAGGTCAAGAAGAGGTCATGACATTAAATAGTGGCCAGGAGAAAACCACAGACACCCAACTCACCCTCCTCCTCTTTCCCTCCTCACAGCTTCTCATAACCTTTCCTACCATTATTTTCCTACAATCCACGAAGATCAAATTTACCCAGTCCTTTATCCCAGGTTGTATCAGTTATGAAAGAAGCCCAGACTCCCAGGTTACACCCCTCGCCTCCGACATTTGTATACTCTACTCTGTCCAGCATTCTCAGTCCAACATAGCAAAGTCCCCCATATCCTCACCCTTCTTTCTAGTGGAAAGGATACCATCCAAACATGTACAAAAGTAGAAAGAATAGTATAATGAGCCCTACCCACCACCCCACCCCATGTTTATTTTCTGTAAATCAGGAATCTAGAGGTTTGAACAGATTTAGCTTCAAAAATTTTGGCAAGACTATTTCACAGGAGGTGCAAGACTATTTCACAGGAGGTGCTGTGCACTTTCTTCCAGGGCACGTAGTGTTTGCTTGTGTCCCTTTTTGTGACATTAGCACATGTTGATGCAGCTGTTAACGCTGTGTTCACGCATTCATTCAGGTCACAATTGGTCATATCCTAAATTTATCATTTCTTTTTCACTTATTAGCTGAGATCTTACAGAGACCCTTTCCCTCATCTACTATTTGCTTACTCTACAGTACATTTCATATAGGAAAGACAATCTAAATGTTTGATTCTTTCCCCTTATTTCCAGTTTCAAAGTCACTTTGGTGCTGGGATATCACTACCATCCCTCAAAGTAACCATTGAAGTTTTATTATTATTTTAGTATTATTATAACCTCATGGATTATATATATATATATATATATATATATATATATATTTTTTTTTTTTTTTTTTGAGACAGAGTCTGGCTCTGTTGCCCTGGTTAGAGTACAGTGGCATCATCATAGCTCACTGCAACCTCAAACTCCTGGGCTAAAGCGATCCTCCTGCCTCAGCCTCCCAAGTAGCTGAGACTACAGGGACACACCACCATGCCCAACTAATTTTTCTATTTTTTGTAGAGATGGGATCTTGCTCTTGCTCAGGCTGTTCTTGAACTCTACAGCTCAAGTGATCCTCCTGCCTTGGCCTCCCTTAGTGCTAGGATTACAAGTGTGAGCCCCTGTGCCCGGCCTGGATTTTAACGTATTTGGTGTGCTTTAATCCATTGCAGTTATTATCATTAAAATTCCTTTCTTTGGCCAAGTGGGAGCCTCTTCCAGTTGGCTCCTGAGTCCCTTTTTTT
Organism: Avahi laniger; assembly: GCA_963575035.1. Lineage (NCBI taxonomy): Eukaryota > Metazoa > Chordata > Mammalia > Primates > Indriidae > Avahi > Avahi laniger. The sequence continues at coordinate 45,836 of CAUYSK010058191.1, forward strand.
TATTTCAAAATATTATGGGGGTACAAATGTTTTTGGTTACATGGATAGCTTTTGTAATGCTTGAGTCAGAGCTGTAAGTGTGCCCATCACCCAGGTAGTGTTCATTGTATCCGTTAGGTACGTTTTCGCCCATCCCCTTCACCCCTTCCCCTGCTTGATTTCCACTGAGTTTTACTTCCCTCTGTGCACTTGCATGCTCATGGGTTAGTTCCAGTTTAATATTGAGTACACGTGGTGTTTGTTTTTCCATTCTTTAGATATTCCACTTAGGATAATTATCTCCAGTTCCATCCAAATTGTTGCAAAAGGCTTTAATTCATCCTTTTTTATGAATGAGTAGTACTCCATGGATACATATACCACATTTTGCTAATCCACTCATGAATTGATGGGCATTCTGAATTCTTTTGACACATGGCATGGCTCTTTCATAGCTTCCTTGTTTTCTGAAATGACAAATTCCCCAGGCTCATCTTGTACATTTTTTTAGTCCAGACTTAAAATAGCCATTTCTCCAAGGAGCTTTAGTTGACCTTATATTATTATAAGACTCCTCAGGTAATTCTGATATATCGCCAAGTTTGGGAACTGCTGGGTATCTGAAGTTCCTTCTAATTCCAAAACACTGTTGTTGTTGTTTTTTTTTTCTTTCTGCCAATTAAAGTAGCAAAAATGTATTTGAAATGATTGTTAAACATTTATATGAAATAAAAAATATTTCAATTACATATTCTAAGGTAAAGAATTACATATTCTTTTCCTTTGCCCTTTGTACTTTAAATTGGTGCAACCTTTAAAATGCAGTTTGACCAAATGTATCATACCCTAAATATTTTTATACATTTTGACCCAGAAATATCACTTTTGGAAATCTGGTCTAAGGGAATAATTTTAAAAATAGAGAAAAAGATGCATGCATCAGAGCTTATTTGCAAACTGTAAAAAATTAAATGTAGCTCAAACATCCAAAAAGAGGGGAGCAGTTTGGTAGATTGCTGAGAATTTGCTGGAAAGAATATTATGAGGCCATTAAATGATGCCTGGGAGGACTATGCAACCAGATGCAAAATCGTATTTATTACCTTATGTTAAAATATGCATATGAAAAATGTTTAAAATGGAATATATCAAAATGATAGCAGTAGGTTAGTTGACTTTACAGATGATTTCTCCTTACCTTCCCTCCTTTTCCAAAATTTTTTCAAAATTTACTTAAAGCATGTATTTTAAAATTCTGTAAGTCTATACTATTACGTGATTGACTGATTTGCAGTCCTTCGTCATTTAGAAAGAACAGGGGTTAGGAAACATGCACAGAGCATAAGGCAGAGCCCAAACTTTGGGGCATTCCCTGGGGAGTAACGGGGCAGCAGTGGAGTGTGAAGCGCTGGGCTGAGAAGGACCAGCAGGGGTGACAGTGGATGCGACTGGGCCTCCCTCCCCTTCAGTTTTACCCAAGCTTGTCTTCATGGTGCTCGTAAACGCTTCGGCTACAAGCATGGGCTCAGGATCTCTCAAAGTCCCTTGGTCTCCCTGTTGGACACCTCAGGCGTTTCGTCACTGGGGAGCACGGTGGATTAGCTTTCCCACCAAGGACAGCTGCAAGTGTGACTTGATGGTGGGACGGTTGTCCAGCCTGGCATGCTAAGGAATTTGGTAACCGAGGGAATCAATAAAAATTTATCTGGGCTTGTACTTTTAGTGATTTAGACGTTGAACAGGTGCCTTTGGGCTGTATTTGTCTGTATGTGAAGCTTCTTTTCTCCACTCCCTCCCACACACACATCTGGAAGCCCCTCCCCTGCCTTCCCTCTCTTGACGGAGGTGATGCCTGAGGTGACGCTGAGGGGGCGGAGGGGCGAGGCGCTGGGTCCGGCCTCTTTGACCCACACCTCCTGGCGTCTACTCAAGGGCATTTGTCACCTCAGCGTTTCACTCTCACCAGAGAGACAGCGGTGCGTGAGGGGTAAGGATGGAAAGGGAGACGGGAGCCACATTCCAGAGGATTGGGAATGCCAGGCTGAGAATTTTGCACTTTCTTCTGTAAGAACCATAGGGATTTTTGAGCAAAGGAGTGATGTGATCTGACGTATAATTTAGGAGAACCACTCTGGCAGCTGAGTGGGAGAGACAACGGCACGAGGTGACCCGTGTGAGGGCCACCAGAGCAAGGCCCGGTGAAAGATGGGATGGGTTTACCCACTAAGGAAAAGACTGGGATTATTTACCAAATTCTGTTGCCTTTTCTTCCTTGGCACAGAGCCTTAGTCCTATGGCTGCTGTAACAAAGTTTCACAAACTTAGTGGCTTAAAACAGCACTAATTTGTTTTCCTACAGTTCTGGATGTAAGCAGTCTGAAATTCAGGTGTTGGCGGGGCCGCATTCTTTCTGAGGGCTTTGGGGGAGACTCCATTTCTTTGTCTTTCCCAGGGTCTCGAGGCCACTTGCATTCCCTGGCTTGTGGCTCCTCCCTCCATTTTCAAGCACGATCGCTCCAACCTCCGCTTCTATCTTCGCATCTCCTTTTTCTTTGACTCTCTTGCCTCTCCGTTATTAGGGCACTGTGATCATGTGGGGCCCACCTGTACAGTTTAGGATAATCTTGTATCAAGATTCTTAATTTTAATCACATCTGCAAAGTCCCTTTTGGCACATAAGGCAACATATTCACGGGGGATTAGGACCTGGACATCTGTGGGGCCATTATCTGTCTACCACACCACTCCTCCCAGTGGCCAGAGGAATGTGATTTTCCACCCCTCTTTTTCAGGCTTGGCCCTTGTCGTCCTTGGTGGTCTTTCTCTTTCTCTGTGCTGAGGACACCCTGGGTGGAAGAGGAGGGGCAAAGCCAAAAGGTGGAGGCACCTGGGACCCTGGATGACCAAGCAGGAGGCTGCCTGCCACTGAGGAACATCCATGTTGGGTCTAGTTAAGTGAGCAATAGACCCCTGTAATAAGCCACCGTTCAGTCAAGATAAAGATCCGACTTGGAGTATACCTTAGGACACCTTTAACTTTGAGATGTCGAGTGGGCATCCTGTTTCATATCCAAAATCCAAATGTGAAAATAAGGACACATCTATTACCTCAGTGAAAAAATACATAAGGCAAAAGATCTAAAAGAAATTTCATAAATGCTTCTATTTTTTTAGTAGATTTTCACAGGAGCCCATTTCTGGGGAGAATGAGATATTTAGATGCAGCACATCCAGCTGTAGTCAGGCTTCGATCAGGTACCTGCGAGGCTTCCTGGCAGGAGGCGGAGAGTGATGGGGCTGAGGGAACAGCAGTGTGGAAAGCGAGGGGCCGGAGGGCACAGGGCCAGGGGTGTAGAGCCCTCACTGGTGGTGACGGTTTCTGGGCAAAAACACTTTTGGTTAAGATCTTAGGTATTTTTTAGTTGTACACATACTCAAAAATAATAAGAGAAGTAATAAGAATTTTAAAATTTAGAGTGTATAAACTGTCAAGTGAAAATTCCTCATGGTAATGGCTAACAATTTCTTGGTTAGGTTTCCTGAATTTTTTTCTATTCATGCACACACACACACATTTTCAACTTGCTTTTTATGTTTATTGTATCTTGGACATACTGCTATCTCATTCTGTTGATAGGCATTTAAGTTGTTTCCATTTTTTTATTACAAACATCATATCAGTGCATAGGCTTTGAGCACTGTGAGAGCCTTCAAGGAATCTATCCATTGAAGGGTAAATCCCTTGAAGTGGAATTGACTATATCAAAGAGTAGGAACATTTACAATTTTGACTGGTATTTAAATTTCCCTCCAAAGATATTATACCCAGACGCCTCTTGTGAGGGGGGGAAGTTGTAGAGTCCAGGAGGTGAGGCGTGGTGCAGAGGATGGACTCTCCTGTGAAGACATGAGGGAGATATGAGGATGGGGCAGGGAAGAACTCAGAACTCACTGGTCTGAGTCACTGGGGCCCAGGGTTCAAGCCCTGAGGAGAAGTATGTATGCATGGCCTAATGCTCTATCGTCACTATATTGAAATTCTCAATTTTTGAAAAAGGGGCTCTGTATTTTCATTTTTTCTGGCCCTACGCATTATGCAGCTGATCTCAGCAGGGGGAAAAACACAGGCAGGGCCAGCAAGCACTTGTCCTTGTGGTGAGGGAGGAGCAGCTTGGACAGCACCTGACCTGAAGTCAAAGGGAGGGGGCCTGGGGCCCTTCCCAGGAGGGTTGGACTTCTGAGGAGGGGGCTTTCAATGCACCCAGCTGGGGTCTGAGGGCCAGGGGCCCAAGGAGCAGCTGGATTGGGGTGTCAGTAACAGTCTATGTTTATTGGCTCCCTTAGAGTGTCCTAAAACAGCGACCCATCTGGGAACTCCAATGTTTCCAGCGTGTGGTTCCCAGACCAGCAGCATCAGCACCCCCAGGAAGCAGTTAGAAATGCAGATCTCAGGCCCCACCCTAGACCAACAGAACCAGAAATTCTGGTGGTGTCTGGCAATCTGTGTTTCAACAAGCGAGCCCCCCAGATGGTTCTGATAGGCATTCAAGTTTGAGAATCGCTGTCTAGACCAACCCCAAATCCTGAGGGGACCTTTAAGAGTTGGTTTCCAGAAGAGCAACAACTTCCTAGCTTCTCAAGGGCAGAAGTGAGCCCTGCAAGAAGAGATTTAGGAGCCTGACTTTCCTCCTGCCCGGGCCAGGGCTTCTCCTCCTGTTTCAGCCTGAAGGAAAAGCGCTGGACCATTACAGGTCTCCCGGGGAGGTTCACTTGCTTTTTCTTCCTCTCCATCATGAACATAATCTAATGGGCTAATAAATTGCCACATAGGCCTCATTTCTGTGTGTCCCCTGGTAGATCCAAGATATAGTCTGTAATAAGTTCTCTCCACATAGTGGGATAAAGGAAAGTTATACAAAGATGAATATCCTAAAAGACTTATTAATGACATGAATTCTGTTTTCAAGAAGCTAAAAGCCACCGTGTTAGCTAATAGCTTTATGATCATATTTTAGACTCATGGAACTTACACACATCTAAGGTAAATATCTTTGTCAGGAAAGGGGCCTCTTGGGACATGCAGAATATGAGAATATTAGAATTGGAAAGGGCAGCTGGAGATGGTAATAAAGTTGTGTCTCATCTAGGAATAATATTGAAAATGCTAACACAAATTGTTGAAACTCTCTCAAGAGTGAGCTCTTTGTGCTGCAGCCCAGTAGAAAGGGAGGTGGAGGCACTGTATAGAATGGAAAGTACAGAGACATGTGGGGCACGGTGGGTGAGTCGAGGTCTGCACCAACCCCCTCCACATCCCACCGGCCAGGGAGAGCAGATGCCATTTGAACTTGCAGTGGCTGAAGCCCAGGGGGCTACACACATTCTGAAACTGTGCAAAGGAAGTACCCATCTCTGGTTGAGTGGAAGCCTTTCATTGTGCCCTGGGCGAGAGGCATGGCAGGCTGAGGGCAAGCCGGGGGTGCCTACATCCCCTACCCTTGGAGCTGGGGCACCCTAGGCTCCTGCACAGGCCTGAGGCTACCCTGAGGGAGCCACTTCCCACTGGACACTTCTGTGCTGCAGGAAGAGGTCAGAACCGGACCCCATGCACTGTCCGCCTTCCTTGTAATTCTACAAGTACTGTGCGAGCTCCTCCTTTGGGTACTCGGCCCTCCCTCCATGAATGTGGAGGACGGACAAACTCAGCCTGCAGAGTTGGACAAGTTGTCCTTTCCCTGCTCTCTGGGTGGGTCCCATAAGAGGTGCCTGGTGCGTGGAGACAACAGAGGGTCTGCAGGTCTCCCTCGCGTGCGTCCAGATTTTGATATTCTCTTGGTAGCACTTTCCCCTAAAAGGCATCTCTGGGTTTTCCACAGACCGGCTGGCCACAGCCACACATGTGCCTTTGGAGACATGTGAGTGCAGGTGGGTGGTGACAGATTGATTCACAGGATTTTCTCTAAGCTGCAGGTGTGAAAAAAGATGGGCTCAGGGTATCATAACTGATGAAAAAGGCTTGGCAGATAGAATTGACTTTCCAACTCATGGACACCAGCAGGAAAATGTTAACTCGGCCGAGCAGCTTGTTGGTCTAAGGCCCGGAGCCCTGTGGCTCTTTTCCTTCCCTGCGGTGTCGGCCCAGGGGCAATCTCTTGTTCGCCTCCCCCAACATTTTTACAGTGAAGGGACACGGTGCAGTCGGACAGATTTGTAAATGAAAGCGTGTGATATTCTCTAAAGTTTGTCGGTATTTTGACCTTATAAGACTAAAAAGAAAATCTTAATGGGAAAAATTCTCCAGATATGCTGCATTTATTTCTTTTTCTATTTCTCCCCAGTAAGTGACCTTTTCTTCCAGGAATGGGCCTCTGAGGTTCAGGGTGTCCTTCTGTTTTCTGCTTTTTCTCCTTCTGGGCTCCCTCTCTGTGACATGATCACCACATCCCTAGCCCCTACCTCAGATGCCCTGAGTGGAGGTTGCAGCTGGTGAGGAGGAAACAACGTGCACAGATGAACGCTTCAGACCAAGGTCCTGTGTCTACCTCGGTAGCCTAAAAGAGATACAGGGCAGAGAAGCAGAGACGCTGTGACACACAGGTGCAATCGGGGCTAAGCGGAACGCTTTTCAAAGCTTTAGATGGCATTTTTGGGTTTGTGAAAACACTCTCCTCTTCTCCTAGGTGGCTCCGTAAATTCTGAAATCCGGGCAGGCTGCCGGTGGGCTGGATCCCTGCCCGCTGCCTGGAGGGACTGGAACACAGGCATGGAACGACATTTCTGCACGAGGCTCTTGTTGTCCTCTGGCTTTGAAATTTGCATTTCTTTTAGTCAAATAACCTGTTTCAAAAACACATACACACACTTGTTTTGTCCATATCACTTAATAATTCCAAAAGATTTGGCGTTGTTACAGGTTAATTTTTTTAAGAATTCAGTGAAATGGAGCTAGTGTTTGCAGGTCCATATTTTAGGTGGGAGACCGAGGGGACATTTGAGGTCTGGCACCTTATCCGAGCACAGTGTCCCCACTGTACGAATCAGGATTCTTGGTTGCGTGCGGCAGAAACTGACTTGTGCTGACTGAGGAGAAAGAGTTACCAGGCAGCTTCCAAAGCCCTAGGAAGGCAGGAGAGCCAGGCTCAGAGAATGGTGGAAACAGAGGCACCACAGCACCGACGGTCAGCGGCCACTTCTGCCACCATCTGACGGGATTCTTGTGTGTTCCCGCCTCTGCACAGATGACTCGCCCAGCGGAGGTCACAGGCTGGGCCTAGATGCAGAGGAGTCTGGGCATGTGAGTCGTAGCTGCTTCGGGCTTCTCTAGTGGGATATGGACTCTGGTCTCACGCTGGAGAAGTTCCCGAATACCGGAAAGAGATGCGGTTACTGGTGAAGTGTCTGTTCAGATCTTTTGCTTATTTCTTTGTTGGGTTGATAACTCATTTAAAAAAATTTTTTTTTTCCTAAAAACTCCTTCTTCAACATTTATCTTTGGGAATCTCTGGAAAACAATAAAAAGCTTAAGAGGTGGAGAGCCAACTTATCCCAAAACCATAAATTTAACAATAAGTATATATTTTTCTCAGACTAAAATATTTATTGTTGGCAGTATATTCTATAGGATTATTTGGAAATGTTTGGTGTGTAGAATTAATAAGGAGCCCTAGGATGCCTTGATACGGCTCATTTTTCCAGCCATCAGGCACAGTCCCAGAGGTGAATGAAAAATAAACAATTGAAGAAAAAAAGAATCTCATTTGCTGCGTTTTATTTTCAGAAAACATAATATTCTAAAGCCATAACTTCAGAAAACTAAAGAACAGTTTCTTATTTTGAATCAATTATTTGAATCTGTTAGTTTTTCCGTAATTGTAATAAAAACATTTAACTCTGAGTGCATTGATCTGCTAGAATTTCATACCGCTTGTTTTAAACTGCACAATCCATTCTTCCTACCACATCAGTTAAAATGTATTGAACTTTCACTACAACCTATCATTAAGGAAACTTGGAAAGACCCAATCTTGAAGCATTTACCAATTAGGTGGAGTGAGTCGGTTCCCCGTGAGAGCACTGCATTTAGCTACTACATTTCACAGGGGAGCAGAGCAGGGCTGTTTAACATCCCAGCCAGGAAAGACGTCAGGCAAGGACCTCACTCTTGATTTCCGGTTTGATAAACTGATCAAGATGTTTCACAGACTTTTCTAACACTTACATGTCGGGATTTCTCTGCTGCCTGGGCCCACCGCCATTCTATGTTTCATTTTCTTCCTTCCCCATTCCCTGTTCAAACTCTGTGCATACCACAGCCACAGGGCAGCGGCCTCTGTCAACACGTTTTATGAAGAAGTCCTCAAGCCTAAAAAGACCAGTGCCGGCCAAATGAAACACAAGAGGAAACTTGGAAAGCCCCAGATCAAAAAAACAAAATTCGAAGAGCCCTAAAGGGAGTCTAGGCTTCTGGGTGGAGTGGCAAGTTGTTAAATTTAAAACAATTCTATGGTCCAATCTGAAGTAAATGCTTCTCATGGAAATCACGTAGATTTACATCCAGGGACCCTGGGACCAATGTTGTGTGAAGAATTGATTTTTGTGATCTTAACTATGTGTGTTGAGACTGTGAGTTTGTGGAACAGGTGTGTTGAAAGAGTGGGAATCCCCAGGACTCGTGAGAAATCACATATTTTCTCCTCTTGCCCCACAACTCCCTGTAAGTGCATCACACTTGCTTCCCCACGCAGAGGGAGGGAAAGGAAAAATTTCACATCTCAGTGACAGCATCTTCTGAAATTTCTCAGCCTCTGCAACCTCAGCTCTTGAATACCCTCAAAGTGGTATCGGGCTAAGGATTGCAATTTTGACCTCCTCTTTTTCAAGTCTTGTTTGGGTGGTCTAGTACCAACCTGTGAGACGTGGGAATACTGGACACCTATTGATTTGTTCTTGGTCCTATGGAGCTTTGACCAAGTATGGATATATAAAAATGGAACGAAGCTAAAAACCACACAGTTACTATCAGAGGACCAAAATTTGGCTCTGAACTTTCTAGTTAAACCAGGGGGAGCCCAACTGGTCTTAGAATGTGAGCCAGAAGGAATTTCTTTTCAGCCCAGGTAATCAGTAGATTGTGATAATGAGCATACTTTTCATCTATTTAAATTGGATTTATTTTCAAAAGCTAGACAATTATAATTCTATTAATGTCCTTTATTGCCTATCCTTCCTCCCAAAAAGCTTCAACATCAAATAAATGAACATAAAAATCCCCCCAAAGAAACAAATCTGCCCTAAAGACATAAAATTATTTCCACCTGACATGTGAAGTTGGTGAACCACTCTAACCATGAACATTTTTTGCAGAGGTGGTTTTTCAGTCTTGAGGGAAGCAAGAGTCCTCTCACTGCGGACAGCAGTTTTTTGATGGGGCAGTATCCATTGTATAATTGCACCTGAGCCGATGGTGAAGGGGACCTTAAATCACAGGGTGTCGTGGAGACAGATGACGCTTGGCTGTCATTCATTCCAGTGCCGGTGCACAGATGGAACCAGAGTCCAGTCCCTGTGGCCCGTCCACCCTGAGTGGACCTCCTGGCCCTGTGCTCTGTGAGCTTGGATCTCCTGCCCTCCTCTGTAACCTGTGAGGCCACTCCTCTCCACCACAGATTTCTAATAAATTCTGTTTTTACTTACGAGAATCAGACCCAGTTCCTGGTTCTTGCAACCCAAGCGTTCTGACTGATACACTTTCAATACAGTTTCAGAGGGAAATACAATCAGCAGGATGATTTCATGTGGCACACAGGGAACATTTACATTTTTCAGTTATGTAATTATTTTAATGTACATTGGGAAAAACTATAAACAGCACATCAAACCCACAATGTCACGGGTATTATTGCTTAGAATGACTTAAATACATTTATTTAAGTCAAAAAGTGAGTCATTTAAAAGAAAAACACTAGGTGATAGTACAAGTGTTCATGGCCACAGGGGGAAAATGTCTCAGATGTAATGTGCAAATACTTTGTGGAGGCCCTGGGGACTGTCACGTTTTTGCAGGAAACGGGGCACTAGATTTGAGTTTTTTTAAAGAGTTCATTCTAGCATCGGGAGGAGCCTCCTGCAGTGACCCAGGGAGAGGGGCCAGGCACAGACTGGAGGGGGGGTGTGAACTGCTCTGTGACCCCCAGATGACCCTTCATCTTCCCCGTTCTTGGCCAGCAGGTGTGGAGCAGATCAACCCAGGCAGAGTCGAGAGAGGGCACTTTGGGAGCCCTCCCGGGTTTATTTTTCTCTCCCTTTTTCCTTCTTCCTTCTTCCCTTCTATTCCGTATCATTCAGTGTCCCCTGACCACACCTCCTGCCCAACTCCCCCAGCTCAGGCTGTCTGGCTTTGCTGGTTGAGCAGCCCAGGGTGGTGACTGTGGCAGGTATGGGGCTTTGGAGGCCACTGTGCCCCCAACAAAGGGGATGGCTGTGGAGTGTACCCCCGATTCTGCAGCCTCTTGTCTGAGGCTCAGGTCATCAGGAGGGAGTCCCCTGGCTGATGTTTCTTCCTTTTGTCAGCCTCTAAGCTCAGGACAAGGTGGAGGAGCCCTCCAGCACCCAGGGCGGGCCCTTTCCCTCCACCTCTCACCGCCCACCCCCATACACTAATCTGGAAGTGTCCTGGCTACTTTGCCAAGTCAGAGTGGGGAGGATCTGAGCCCTGGACCTCAGGAGTCAAGCTGGAACTGTCCTCCACCCACTGGCTCTAGTCCCTGAGCCAGCTGCCCATCCTTCCAGGGCACGGTGGACGCAAACCCCTGAACACCTAGTGGCTTCTCAAGCACAGGCATCGTTCTGTCTATAGCAAGATCCCGGGCCCGCCATCAGGCAATGGTGGCTCACTCTTAATTCTGCCATTAAGGACCTGGTAAATCTCTTTACCTCTGTGTTCCTCGGCTATAAAATTAGTGGGCTGTGCTATATGACCTCTGTATCAGTTATTTATGGCTGCTAACAAACCACCCTGCGCCTAGTGGCTTAAAACGACGATGATTTATGTCTTCACAGTTCTGTGGTTGACTGGGCTATTGTTTTCGGCTCTTGCCTGTGTGCACTCACCTGGTGGGTCAGCCAGGGACTGGGTTTACCTGGGATATCTGGGATTCTGGCTCTGCCCCTCCATGTGATCTTCTTCCTGCCACAGGCAGGAAGAAGGCAGTCACAGGGTGTTCCAAGAGGAAGAGGTTGAAAGCAGCAAGGCCCCATAAGGGCTAGGCTCTGAGGCCGCACAGCTTCACTTCCACTGCATTCTCTTGTCAAAGCAACAGACAAGGTCAGCTAGGATACAAAGGGTGGGAGAAGGACTCCAGCTTTTGATGGGAGGAGCCTCAAGTTAACATTGCAAAGAAGCTTGGGGGCCACAGGGGTGTGAATCAGGGGGAGGGGCTGGGCATTATTGTAACAATCTACCTAATCTTCAAAATCCCTTCTGGTATAAACTGTGATTCTTTCTCTCTCTCTCTTCCTTCCTTTCTTCTTCCTTCCTTCCTTCCTTCCTTCCTTCCAAGACAGCATCTCACTCTGTTGCCCAGGCCGGAGTGCAGTGGTGCAATCACAGCTCACTGTAGCCTCAAACTTCTGGGTTCAAGTGATTCTCCTGCCTCAGCCTCCCAAAGTGCTAGGATTATAGGCATGAGCCACCACGCCCAGCAAAGCTATGATACTTAAAACCAAATTGTACTTAAAAATATTGAAGGGGTGAAAGCATCACTTTCAGAGGAAGCATAGCTTGAGGGGGAAGTTAATTGCCTGGGCTCAAATCTCAACTCCATGCTTTCCTAGCTGTGTAACCTCAGGCAAGTTACTTTGCTCTCTATGTCTCGGTAATCTCATCTAAAAGCTGGGGACACTAATAATCACACTTACCCCATAGTGTCATTGTGAGTATTGAGTAATGCATATACACGGAGAAGATCTGGAACAGTGGCTGGTGCAGAGTTGAGTGTGCTGAAAATGACAGAAGATTGTTAATGTCCGTTGGGTTTTAGATAATAGAAACTGGAACTCTGAAACTACCATTGGGACCACATTTGGTCTTGCAATATCCACAGAGGACAGACATTCAGATGCTTTCCCTCACTCCAAATTAAAAGACAAAGCCATACTTTTAAAAATAACAATTCTAATATTTGATTGGTATTTTCTACACACACACACACACACACACACACACATACACCATCAAGGGAGTTGCTGAAACTATTTAATTCTTGGGCAGCTGCTCTGAACCACATGACTGTCACTCCAGCTCAGACTCGCAGTTGCCTACTGCTGCTGAACATCTGCCTCGGGTGGGGAGCAGTGGATATGCCTTTAGCTTTGGGGCCAGGAGTTAGGTTCCAGGGCCGAGATTTTAAAGGCCTTGGAGCTGCTGACATCAAGGAAAGATCCTTGCTTGTGATAGTGCTGTACTTTTTCTAATTTGGCCTTGAGGTCTCTCATGAGGGTGGCTGTCAACTCCAGTCCAGCTCTGACTGGGCTCCAGGGGATTTGGTCCTGGGAGTTTACAGTGCACCTTTCACGGGACACTTATGTGTCTCGGTGGGTGGCCTCGTGCATAGGTGTCCCACCGCACCAAGCGTGTCTCTCACAGGAAGCTCGTTTATACTGGCAGATCCTTGTCGCTCTTGCCTGACCTGTGGCCAGTTTATTTCTACAAAGAGAGCCGCCCTCTAGGAGAACCCTGCCTGGAAAAGAAGTTAGGTTCAGGCGTGTCAGTCAGGCGAGACATGGAGGCAGCAACTCAGGAAACACAAGAAATGGCGGGAGCAATGTATTACTCAGAGATCCCTGAGAGAGGAGGGCAGTGGCCCCACAGGGCCAGGAGAAAGGGGGAGCCTTCTGGGACGTCGGTGCTCACCCAGTGGGTGGGAGCAGCTTGTCTCTACAGGGGTCCAGGGCAGTCCCCGGCTGGGCTTCCCACGGGGACCTCTAACTGCTGGGTTCAGGGCAGGCAGGCACGCGCTCCACAGAGTCACGCTGTGACTGAGGGGGGCCCATGAGACCACACTGCACAGAGCATGTGATGTGTGGGGGGCATTGCGGTGAGGCAAGGAGGTTGCATCCAGCTGTCCCAGGGGCAGGGGGTCTCTGGGAGGTAGTTGAATAAGGGGGATATCTGGCTTGACCACACTGAGGAACTGGGAGGAGTTCCTCAGTGAACTGGAAACTGTTCCACAGAAAACTGGAAACTGTGTCAAGGGCCACTCAGACCCGCTTTTGGTAGGAGAAAGTTAGGCTATATTCACACTGGATGCCGAGGCAACATAAAATTACAGGAATTCACTATAATACTAAGACAACTTATTTTTATTGCTACTGTTCAAAGATGCCAGGGTTATGCTGGAGAAGCTAAGAGAGAAGCTGTTTCCAATGACTTCATCAAAAGAAACTGGAAAGGGTGCTGGGGTCTTCTGGTATTGTTTGCTGAGACCCCAGATGCCACAGGGAGTTGGGATTTGCTTAGGGCTTCTTCCTGCTCCAGCCTTTCATGCAGCCCAACATGTAAAAACCATCATCATCATCATTAATTATCATCATCATCATCACTGAGAACCTGATTTAGAATTCAAAGAGAGAGAGAGAGAGAGAGAGAGAGGGTAAACCAGTGCACACATTTCCCCTTAATACTGGCAGGAAATATATGGAGGCAACAGTAATAATTTTGGAGCCATAGTCTTAAGTAAATGAGTCTAAATGTGTGTCTTATTGTGTGTACTTTTTATAGTTTTCAAATAGCGACTCATTTTTTCTCTTAAGAGAAAAAAAGAAAAATTTCTAAGACTTCATTTTGATCTTTAACATCCAGCTAAATAAAGTTCTTTAAAGATTAGTGGGTGTTGCAATCTGGTGAAGGCCACAAAGCTATTCAACTCAGTATGTTCCTAACGACTGCATTTGAAAAACACTGCTGAAGACTACAATGCTGTAAATGTGAAAATTCATTTTTTAATTTAAAAAATTCCATAAGAAACATATGCCTATAGTAAAATAATACATTTTATATAAAAGAGTGAAAAAATGGAAATTAAAAATCTCCTCCCTCAACTACCAGGCCCTGTCCCCAGAGGCAACCATTGTCCCTAGTTTTTGTCCTAAATTATTCTGGCACTTACAGTCATAAATTGAAGTCACATGCTTGTACCTCTATTTCTTGATTTATCAACTTTAAACGGAAACTTTTAACTTTTCTCTAGTAAGAAAGAATATTTTAGTTCTCTCATACTACTGCCCTGTCGCTTGCTATTTTGCCTAATTCTTCTAGTGATTGCTTCCGCTGAGAGAATCCCTGTGAATTATCAACTCACCCTTCCTTTCCTCTCTTCCTACATCCCTTTTATTGGATCTTTTCTTCACCTCTCAATTTGTGGTTGTCATATTTACAACGTCATGGTTTCCCACAACTACATTCTGTTCATGTAATTATAACCAAGGCTTTTATTCTGTTTTTAGGTTAATTCTAAAAATTGAAAACCTATGAACAGCATTTGCAATAATGTTATTATGTCAGTATTGGTCACTGTACAGCCAACCATGATTTGAGCCATATAGTAGAAGATATTGTAGATAATCCTTTTTTTAAAAAAAAAAAACTTTGCTTTTTTCCCATACAAGATGGCAGACAAAAAAAAAAAAAAGCCACCAGCCAGAATGTCTCTGTAAGAAAGACAGATTTTAGAAGAAAGTAAAAAAAATAGACAGACAAACACAGATCAGATGAAGGTTGGAAGGGAAGGTGCCTGAAACTATAGGAAACTCCACGGGAAGACGTTACGGAGGAGAACTGGAAGGAGAAAGGCCCGGAGAGGCTTGGAGACCAGCGACAAAGGTGGGTGGAGCAGTTAAATTTCCCCTCCCCTGCATCTGGGACTGTTGGTGGGCTCCTGAGTGGTTGGAGAGACCTGCTGACACCAGCCCAGAGACGGCTGTCGCCAGTGAGCAGTGGCCTCTTGCGGACAGGGCCCAGGCTCCCAGCTCCCTCGGGGCACCTCCCTGTGCACAGACCCGAGTCTATCAGCAGGCGCCATGTTGCTTCATTCTCCGCTCCTCCTTCCCTACCCCGCGGCTGAGAGAGACAATTTAGCCACTGCCTGGAGACATCTGCAGGGAACAGAACCTTTCCTTTGGGGGCCCTACAGCAGACTGAGGGGTACTCAGATTGTGAGCTCCTCCAGCACCTCCCCCCCAGTTGCCCTTGTCTGGTGACTCCAGGAGAGTGGGGCAAATTCCAAGGCGGGGAGACATCGATCCAACTTGGGTACCCCGTGGGTGACTTGAGACCAGCACTCCTCTTCCTGGCAGGGTCAGGGATTGATCTCCAGGGCCCAGGAGACAGGCCTGCAGACAAGATCCCCTATGCCCAGGTCTCGATTGCATTGCCCCAGGGCACAGAAGGTATATTTGTGAATGAGCCTACTGAAGTGTGTGTGCCTTCACGGACGGAGGACGGATCAGCGTGATTGAGGGCAACCCTCCTCCAATGGGATGGCTGTACACCCAGCTCAGGCAGCAATCCTGGGCAGGGACCCTCCTGGCAGGCATCACAGCCGGGGAGACCTACTGGCTGGAGATCCTGCCTACTGGCAGAGACCTAGGAAAAACCGTGGAATAGGGGAGGGTGGAAAGGAGCAAGGCCTGTTCCAGACTTTAGGTTTCAGACAGCCCCGCCTCATATGCACACTTTTTGGCTGAATGGGGCCATTTCAGCCCCTCCTTGCCAGCTTTTCCCAGAAGCAGAGAACAGAACTTTGGCCCCTGATAACAGCATTTGTGGAGCTTGAGGGCAGGCTCATCCAACACAGCTCTGCCCAGACTCACTTCTCCCACCTTCCCCTACTGAGGTGGAGAATAAGGACACACCTGGAAGTCCCAGGGCACCACCCACCATCTGAGACACTAGAGTTCCTCTCCAGAGGAAAGAGAGCTGATTACAGGACCCCAAAACTGCAGCTGCTCCTCCCAGCAAGCACCACCTACTGACAGGGAGGTCATTCTGCACACCCTTTAAGTGCATCTACTGACTCATACAGGGTGTGGTCGAATCTCATCCGTAAACACCACCTACTGGCTCTGAGACTAAACAGGGCATGTCATTATTCAAAAGAAAATCTAAAGGTAAGAAGCAACATCTGATACAGATGGGAAGGAATCAGTGAAAGAACTCTGGAAGTATGAAGAATCAAATGGAAAGCACACCGCCAAAGGGGAACACCAGCTCTCTAGCAATGGACATCAACCAAATTCAGAACACTAAAATGACAGAAGAATTTTGAACATGGATTGTAAGAAAACTCAATAATATGTAAGAAAAAATGGATAACCAACACAAAGAAACCACCCAAAAATTCAGGACTTCAAAGAAAAATTCACTAAACAAATTTAAATATTAAAGAAAAATCAAACCAAATTTCTGGAAATGAAGAATGTATTAAAGAAATTACAAAACACAGTGGAAAGTCTCAAGAATAGGGTAGACAAACAAAGAAAAAATCTCAGGGATTGAAGACAACACCTTTCAATTAAATAAGTCAGTCACAGAGATAGAGCAGAGAAATAAGAGAAAAGAGCAAAGCCTACAAGATATGTGGAATTATGTGAAGAGGCCTAACATGGGAATCATAGGCATCCCTGATGGTGGAGAAGAAAATACACAAGGGTTGGATAAGCTATTTGGGGATATAATAGAGGAGAATTTCTCAGGCCTTGCTAAAAATCTAGATATCCAGTACAAGAAGCTCAAAGGACTCCTGGGAGATTCAATGCAAACAGAAAGCTACCACAACACACAGTCATCAGACTGATCAAAATAACCACCCAAGAGGCCCTCCAATGAGCTGTAAGGTGAAACAAGCAGGTAACCTACAAAGGAAAACCCATCAGAAAAACGTCAGACTTCTCAACTGAGACCTTACAAGCCAGAAGAGACTGGGGCCCCATTCCTAGTCTTCTCAAACAGAATAATGCCCAGCCTAGAATCTTGTACCCCCCAAAACTAAGTTTTGTACATGGAGGAGAAATAAAGACCTTCTCAGACAAGCAAAGACTGAGGGAATTCATCAAAACAAGACTTGCCCTCTAGGAAGTACTCAAAATAATATTACACATGGATCAGTACCATAAGCACTCATGAATGTAAAATCATCCAAAAGCTAAAGGTCAAAGGCCAGATACCACAGTGGCTCAAGAGAGAAAACAAAGCAACAAAGTTCAACTCAACAAGATGAACAGAACTCTACCCCACTTATCAATTCTCTCAATAAATGTGAATGGCTTGAACTGCCCACTGCAGAGACATATGCTGGCCAAATGGATAAATACACACAAACTAAGTATCTGCTGTCTTCAGGAAACATATCTAACCCACAAGGATGCATTCAGACTCAAGGTGAAGGGATGGAAAACAATATCTCAAACAAACGGAAGCCAAAAGAAAGCTGGTGTGGCGGTTCTGATTTTAGATAACTTAGTTTTCAAATCAACAAAAGTGATGAAAGACAAAGAGGGTCACTATATAATGGTGAAAGGTACAATTCAACAGGAAGACATAACAATTCTAAATATCTATGCACCTAACATAGGTGCACCCTGATTCATAAAGCAAATCCTATTTGATCTAAACAAAATGATAAACAGCAACACCATAATAGTCAGAGACTTCAGAACTCCTTTGACAGAACAGGACAGATCCTCCAAACACAAAATAAACAAAGAAACAATGGACTTAAGCAGAACTCTAGAACAAATGGGCCTGACTGACATTTACAGAATGTTCTACCCAAAAACCACTGAATATATGTTTTTCTCATCAGCACATAGGACATTCTCTAAGATTGACCATATTCTAGGCCACAAAACATGTCTCAACAAATTTAAAAAAAATAGAAATTATACCATGCATCTTCTCAGACCACAGAGGAATAAAATTAGTAATCAACTCCAACAGAAACTCTCATCTATACACAAAGTCATGGAAACTTAACAACCTTCTGCTGACTGATTATTGCATTAAGGAGGGAATTAAAATGGAAATCAAACAATTCTTTGAACTAAATGATAAAAGAGACACAAGTTATCAAAATCTGTGGGACACAGCTACAGTAGTCCTGAGAGGAAAATTTGTATCCATAAATGCCTACATCCAA
Source organism: Avahi laniger (assembly GCA_963575035.1). NCBI lineage: Eukaryota > Metazoa > Chordata > Mammalia > Primates > Indriidae > Avahi > Avahi laniger. The sequence continues at coordinate 64,006 of CAUYSK010058191.1, forward strand.
AAGACAGAAAGATCACAAATAAACAAGCTAATGAATCATCTCAAAGAACTGGAAAAGGATGAACAAACCAAGTCCAAACTCAGCAGAAGAAAAGAAATAACAAAGACCAGAACAGACCTAAATGAAATTGATAATAAAAAACTATACAGAAGATTAATAAAACAAAAAGTTGGTTCTTTGAAAAAATAAACAAAATTGACAGGCCTCTGGCTAGATTAACAAGAAGCAGAAAAGAAAGAATTCTAATAAGCTCCATCAGGAATGGAAAAGGAGAAATTACAACTGATGCCACAGAAATACAAAATATCATCTATGAATACTATAAAAACCTGTAAGTACATAAACTGGAAAATGTGAAAGAAACAGACAAATTCTTAGAAACACACAGCCTCCCTAGGCTCAATCAGGAAGAAATAGAATTCCCGAACAGACCAATATCAAGTACCTAAATTGAAACAGCAATAAAAAACCTTCCTAAAAAGAGAAGTCCCAGACCAGACGGTTTCATACCCGAATTTTACCAGACCTACAAAGAAGAACTGGTGCCTATCCTGCAGAAATTATTCCACAACACAGAAAAGGAAGGAATCCTCCCCAGCACATTTTATGAAGCCAACATCAATCTGATACCCAAACCAGGAAAGGATGCAATAAAAAAAGAAAATTACAGACCAATATCCCTTATGAATATAGATGCAAAAATTCTCAACAAAATCCTAGCAAACCAAATTCAGGTGCTTATCAAAAAAAAAAAAATCCACCACGACCAAGTGGGCTTCATCCCAGAGACGCAGGGATGGTTCAATATATGCAAATCTATAAATGTTATTCACCACATAAATAGAAGCAAAAACAAAGACCCTATGATCCTCTCAATAGGTGCAGAAAAAGCATTTGACAAAATTCAACACTTTTTGATAAGAATGCTTAACAAAATAGGCATAGTCGGGACTTACCTACAAATAATACAAGCCATATATGACAAGCCCACAGCCAACATCATACTGAATAGGGAAAAATTAAAAGCATTCCCACTTAGAACTGGAACCAGACAAGGTTGCCCTTTATCACCGCTTCTATTCAACAAAGTGCTGGAAGTCCTAGTTAGAGCAATCAGACAAGAGAAAGAAATCAAAGGCATCCAAATGGGGACACGAGAGGTCAAACTATTGCTTTTTGCTGACAATACAATCTTATATCTAGAAAACCCCAAAGATTCTGCCATGAAACTACTGGAATTGATAAACAAATTCAGCAAAGTCTCAGGTTTCGAAATCAAGGTACAGAAATCAGTAGCATTCCTATACACCAACAACAGTCAAACTGAGAACCAAATCAAAGGCTCACTACCCTTCACAATAGCAACAAAGAAAGTAAAATACTTAGGAACATATTTAACTAAGGAGGTAAAAGGCCTCTACAGGGTGAACTATGAAACACTGAGGAAGGAAATAGCAGAGGACGTAAACAGGTGGAAAACCATACCATGCTGGTGGATCGACAGAATCAACATTATTAAAATGTCTATACTATGCAAAGTGATCTATAGATTCAATGAAATCCATGTTAAAATACCAACATCATTTTTAACAGATCTGAAAATAATAATTCTACGCTTTGTATGGAACCAGAGAAAACCCCATATAGCAAAAGCAATCTTAAGCAAAAAGAACAAATTGGGAGGCATCAATTTACCAGACTTTAAGCTATACTACAAGGCTATAGTAACTAAAACAGCATGGTACTAGCACAAGAACAGAGACATAGGCCAATGGAACAGAACTGGGAACCCAGATATAAAACCATCCTTATATAGCCATGTAACCTTTGACAAAGCAGACAAAAACATACACTGGCGAAAAGAATCCTTATTCAATAAATGGTGCTGGGAAAACTGGACAGCTACATGTAGAAGACTGAAACAGGATCTGCACCTTTCACCTCTCACAAAAATCAACTCAAGGTGGATAACAGACTTAAACCTAAGGCGTTAAACTATAAGAATTCTAGAAGAAAATGTTGGAAAAATTCTTCTAGACATTGGCTTAGGCAAAGAATTTATGAAGAAGACTCCAAAGGCAATCACAGCAACAACCAAAATAAATAAATGGGACCTGATCAAACTAAAAAGCTTCTGTACAGCCAAGGAAACTGTCGTGAGAGCAAACAGACAAACTACAGAATGGGAGAAAATATTCACATTACATATCTGATAAAGGGCTGATAACTAGAATCTATTTAGAACTCGGGAAAATCAGCAAGAAAAAAATCAAACAACTGTATCGAAAAGTGGGCAAAGGTCATGAACAGAAACTTTTCAAAAGAAGACAGACTAATGGCCAAAAAACGTATGAAAAAATGCTCAACATCTCTAATCATCAGGGAAATGCAAACCAAAACCACAATGAGATATCATTTATCTTCAGTGAGAATGGCTTTTATCAAAAAGTACCAAAACAATAAATGTTGGTGTGGATGTGGAGAGCTAGGAACA
>CAUYSK010058193.1:0-31116 GCA_963575035.1 Avahi laniger
CATGCCTGTAGTCCCAGCTACTCGGGAGGCTGAGGCAGTAGGATTGCTCGAGCCCAGGAGTTTGAGGTTGCTGTGAGCTAGGCTGATGCCACGGCACTCTAGCCGGGGCAACACAGTGAGGCTCTGTCTCAAAAAAAAAAAAAAAAGAGGAATGATCTTTGGGCTTCTCATTTGTGCACCTTCAGTACCCATCCCAGTCATCAGCCTTGGAGAAGAGAGCAAGGCCATCTTTACGAAATCTCAAAAATTTGATAAACTGTCAACTGATCCAGCCAAAGCATTTTCCAACCCAGGACAATATTGCTCACATGGAATAGGAAAATCATGGTCATGGTTGGTCTTGGTCAAATGATCTCTCCAGTCTCGGTTCCTTGCCTATAAAATCAAGATAGTATGTCCTCCTTAAGGACTTCTGTAAGTATTTTACAAGAGGAAATCTTTAAAAGCACAATGCCTGGCACATAGAAGATACTCAGTATTTTACCCCTCACTCGCTTACCCCTCAGCTTCTCAAGAGCATCCCTGCCTAGGAGTCGAGAAGAGTCCAGGAAATTCCCATCAACCTTCACAATCTGAATGCAAGTGAGTGTTTTTACAGCTAGAATGAAGCCAAATTCATCTGAACTCAACTCGCATGCTGTGACCACTTCATCAAGGGCCTTCCTTAGGAAAAACTCGCTCCCTGAACAATGCAAATTACAATGCCAAGAATATCAAATATAGACTATTTTTCAATCCTGGCAGTACTTCCTACCCAATACCTTTACACGGTTTGAAAGCCCAGCTTGCATGATCTCCCTTATCAACCCCTTCGTGCAGGTGCTGATGGGTGAGCAATGTTAACAGGGAAGCCAGACTATTTGAAGACTAGGAAAAATTCATTTTCTTAATAAATTCTATATTTGAGATTTGTAATAACTTAGTCTCATTTTCTCTAAAGTATTCCCCAAAAAACGTTAATATGAGATAGCTCAGGCTTCAAGCGAAGAAACAAGAAACGAAGGATCACTCTCTCCCCTGAGAACAACGGCGTTACTGGTATCCTGCCTTCACCAGATGTGGCCTGACGCTAATGTGCCCCTGCGTGCTCCACCTGAATGCAAATTGGTGTGTCACCTTCCCCAATCCTTGACCTACTTGTGCAACCAGATTACTGCCTTAAACTATTTATTCGTGATGTGTTTTGCCATGCATTTTTCTCTTAGGCAAAACCCTCTGTGATTTATGGGAAGCTGGAATCATGTGTTTCTGATTAGTTTATACTTTAAAGTACCAAAATGTTATTTTGTAAAGCTAATTCAAAGTCCAAAGAGTTTTTCAAAGACTTTTTCTTAGGAATAGAGGTCAACACTTTGCCCAGCAAAAATAATGCCCAGACCCGAAGGACCAGTTTTGGCTTATGAGCTCAAGTCCCCAAATCTGCAGGCCGCATTCAGTTCGGCAAATTCAATGTCACTTCAACCAGAAGAATCCCAGAAATCTGGTCAGTGTGCCACGTGGGGAGCCTGCCATGACCTTTGGGGTGGGCCACAAAGAGCTTAAGTTCATTCCTTTGGGGAATAATGGGTTTTGGAAGTCATTTTGCTCTCAAGATTAACAATCCAGAGTTCATTCTTCTACTCAAACATAGCATCTTTTGAGCATTCTCAGACAATGTATGAAAAGACATCCTTGAAGAGATGCCCGTTCTGTTTTGAAATTTTAAACCTGGCTACAAAATGTTTTTACTTAAGAATGTTCTTGGGAGATGTTGGTCAAAGGGTATGAAATTTCAGTTATGTGGGATGAATAAATTATTATTCGAGGCGGGGGGGAAACAGTGTTCTGAGGTTCCAAACTCAGAACTGGGGTATCATTCTGAACCCTGGGACCATCTGAAGAGAAGTCATGCCCCTCACAGCTGTCCAACAGTGTTCACTTCATGAGACACCCAGCCTGTCTCCTAAACTCTGGTGGTCACTTACTCCCTGCCATGGCCCACCTCCATCAACACAACCCACTCCCCTGAGTCTGAAGGAGGCTATCACCATGCCCGGGAGACCACCCCACACCGGGGAACCTAATAGTTGGTGAACTTGAGTACTGTCTCTTTAATACCACTGTGGATATTATTTATACCATTTGCATAACTAATAGCCTATCATGTATCACACATTTGGATGTAATTTATTTCTAAATACAGAGAGATTCATTTTATATCCAGGCATTCCTCAGAGATAGTGCGAGTTCAGTCCCAGACCACTGCAATAAAATGAGTATCACAGTGAGGTGAATCACACACAGTTTTTGGTTTCCCAGTGCATATATGATAAAAGTTATGCTCACGCTATAGCATAGTCTATTAATAGTGCAATAGCATTATATCTGAAAAACAATGTACATGCCTTAATTTAAAATATTTTATTGCTAAAAAATGCTAACGATCATCTGAGCCTTCTGCAAGTCACAATATTTTTGCTGATGGGGGGTCTTGCCCCCAAGGCTGCTGACCGATCAGAGTGGGGTGGTGTGGCAATTTCTTAAAATAAGACAACAATGAAGTTTGCCACATTGATTGACTCTTCCTCTTACAAAAGATTTCTCTGTAACATGTGATGCTGTTTGATAACATTTTACCCACAGTAGAACTTACTTCAAAGTTGGAGTCGATCCTCTCAACTCTGCTGCTGCTTTGTCAACTAAACTTATGGAATATTCTAAACCTTTTGCTGTTATTTCAATGGTGTTCACAGCATCTTCACCAGGAGTAGATCTCCATCTCAGGAAACCACTTTCTTTGCTCATCCTTAAGAAGCAACTCCTCATCTGTTCAGTTTTATCGTGATGTTGCAGCAGTTCAGTCCCATCTCAGGCTGCACGTCTAATTCTAATTCTTTTGCTATTTCCAGCTCATCTACTGTTATTTCTTCCACTGAAGTCTTGAAGCCCTCAAAGGCATCCATAAGGGCTGGAATCAACCTCTTCCAAACTGTTGTTAATGTTGATATTTTGACATCCTCTCATAAATCATGAATGTCCTTAATGGCATCTAGAAGCATGAGTCCTTTCCAGAAGGTTTTCAATTTACTCTTCCCAGATCTATTAGAGGAATCACTAAGTTTGACAGCTATGGCCTTACAAAATGTATTTCTTTAATAGGACTTGAAAGTCAAAATAACTCCCTTCTTGATCCATGGGCTACAGAATGGTTATAGTGTTAGCAGGCATGAAAACAATATTAATTTCCCCATATATCTCCATCAGAGCTCCTGGGTGACCAGGTACCTTGTCAATGAGCAGTAGTATTTTGAAAGAAATCTTTTTTTCTGAGCATTAGGTACCAACAGTGGGCTTAAGGTATTCAGTAAACCATGCTATAAACAAACATGCTGTCATTCAGGCTTTGTTGTTCCATTTCTAGAGCACAGAGTAAATTTAGCATAATTCTTAAGGGTTCTAGGATTTTCAGAATGGCAAATGAGCACTGGCTTCAACTTCAAGTCACCAGCAACATTAACCCCTAACAAGAGAGACAGCCTGTCCTTTGAAGCTTTGAAGCCAGGTATTGACTTCTCCTCTCTAGCTAGGAAAATCCTAGATGTCATCTTCTTCCAACAGAAGACTGTTTCATCGATACTGGAAATCTATTTTTTAGCATAGCCACCTTCACTAATTATCTTAGCTGGTCTTTTGCATAACTTGCTGCAGCTTCTACGTCAGCACTTGCTGCTTCGCCTTGCACTTTTCTGTTATGGAGATGATTCCTCAAACCTCACGAACCAACCTCTGCTAGCTTCAGACTTCCTTCGGCAGCTTCCTCACCTCTGTCAGTCTTCATAGAATTGAGGAGAGTTGGGGCCTTGCTCTGGATTAGCCTTTGACTTAACGGAATGTTGTGTCTGGTTTGACCTCTATCAAGTCCCTAAAACTTTCTCCCTATCAGCAATGAAGCTGTTTCACTGTCTTATCACTCACGTGTTCACTGCAGGAGCACTTTAATTTCTGTCAGGAACTTTTCCTTTGCATTCACAACTTGGCTAACCGTTTGGCACAAGAGGCCTCACTTTCAGCCCATCTCAGCTTTCAACATGCCTTCCTCACTAAGCTGAATCATGTCCAGCTTTTGATTTAAAGTGAGGGATGTGTGACTCTTCCCTTCACCTGGACACTTGGAGCCATTGAAGGGTTATTAATTTCAATATTAATGGCCTAATTTCAATATCGTTGTGTCTCAGGGAATGGGGAGGCCTGAGGAGAGGAGAGAGATGAGGGAATGAGGCCAGTCAGTGGTGGGGTCAGACACATGCAACATTTATACAGTTTGCCCTGGTATAAGGGCACGGTTCATGGTGTCCCAAAACAATTACGAAAGTAACATCACTGATCACAGATCACAGATGGCTATAACAAATATAATAATAATTTAAAAGTTTGAAATATTATGAGAAGTACCAAGATATCTCACACAGAAACATAAAATCAGCACATGTTGTTCGGAAAAATGGCGCCAATAGACACACAACACAGGGTTGTCACAAACCTTCGATTTGTAAAACAGCACAGTATCTGCAAAGCGCAGTAACAGGAGGACGCCTGTGCATAACTCATGCTCTGAGCTGCGTCTTGGCGTGTTGTATAGGAATTGATTATCTCTGTTTCAAAACTAATCATCTAAAACAAAATTTCTACTAGTACACACCAACTATAGATGGGAGTTGTTATAAAGTCATTTTGGCTTTATTTATTTTTTTTACAAATATATCAGAATTGACGGGGCAACCTTCAAGGAAGCAATGGGTGACACGAAAGCAGCCATGGAAAAGCAAAGACTTGGGTGTCCCGTGAATGTGGCAGAAGACTGAAGAGGAGACAAGGGACAGCCCTGTCCACATCTATCCCGCCAGCGCAGAAGTAAATGGCAGAGCCAGGGCTGGTTATCTGAGAATGTACTACGGAGTCAACTTACCACTTAATGTCACTTTTAGACCTGCACCACGATGCCACGTTCAGCCAGCATTGTCATCAGGACAGTTCCACTTATTTATACTCCGCCTCTTCACACCCGCAGCCGTATCTAATTTTATACGCTCATAACTTCAGATGGAGAGCTGATAAAGGTCACCACGGTGACCAGGCATTTTTGTCTCCATGGGGACACAAATGGTAGAGACTCTTAAATTAATTTTATTTGAAGTTCCAAAAGACTTTTTTGGCTCCTCAGACTAATTCGTGTCACAAGATGAAAACAATCTTGGCTTTCTATCACCTTTTCTTCTGACGGGATCAAAAGAACAAGATGGGAAAGTAGAAAGAAGAAAGAGGTGAAAATCCTTTCCAGCAGATATGATGTGGATTTGGTTCTTCTTGCCTGAAAAACAAACAAGTCGTCCTTGGCAATTAACAATAATAGTGTCCAATAATTAAACACCTGTTCATTTGTATTTGTTCTCTTATTCGATCCGCATAAGAGACGTTATTTGTCCTGTTTTGCAGATAAGAACACAGAGGCACTGAGTAACTAATTCGTTTGTCTCAGGGCCCAGAGCTGACAGCGGGTGGAGTTGGGACTCAGAGACCAGCCTATCTAGCTGCAAGACTCCTCCCAGGCCAGGAAGATAATTCATTTATTAAATGATACCAGCCAAGTCGATGCTTTTCTCATTCAACCTAACAGGAATGGGGAGGGTTTCAGGGAGAAGGAAAGTAAGGCAGGAATTTGTCTCTTGGTCTTTCCACCTCCCATTCCCTGGACGGGAATCTGAAAGCCTCAATCTCCACACAATTACTGGGGAAATGCAAGCAAATGAGAGAGTTTAGAGGGAAAAAAAATGGTTAAGAAGGTTGAGAGCTCAAAGGAAAAGTATGCACCATGGGCCAAGGAGATAAACTATAAGGTGATGTGACACCGAGCGTAACCAGTAAAAGCCTAGAATTCCTGGACTGTGCTAAAAGTATCTCTCACTTTGTAGACTGAGTGTATACAGAGAGCCTAAAAAGAAGTTTCTTGAAATAAAGTTCTATTTTGCATTAACTTTTTTTTTTAAGTAGAGCTATTTTACCCAAACTCCCTTTGATGCTCAGCGGAAACGCAGATGAGCCTCAGTGTCCCCACATGGAAACACAGTTTGCGCGGGGTCTCAGCACACACGGGCTCTGCCTTCCCCTGGCTCAGGCAGGGTGGCCAGATCCTAAGAGCCAGGCCCCCTCCAGGAAGCCCTTTTTCAATCCACGAGTCTCCACTTGGCCATCAATTGCGTCACCTCTGAATTCAGGGTCACATTTCCAGCTCCAGTCCTTTAGTTCCCACCTGATCCTGCTTGTGAGGCTGTGCAGGAAAGTGCCTCATCAAGGTGAGCTGCCCCGTGGCCCTTGCCAGGAAGAGCCGGCTTGCGTGATCTGTTCCACTCGAGGCTTCCACTCTGATAAACTCCAACGTGTGCTTTGCCTTACAAATTCTGCAAGGTGCACGTTTTATTAAAACATATTTATTTAAAGGGAAGGACACCCAGAGAACATTTTCAAACTGTCACTCTGAAAGGCCATTGAGTTTAATAAATAACCTTCAGGCCAAAAGTAGATGCAACAAATCACAAGGTTCCCACAGTTCCCCTTCTTCATCCCTTGAATTGCAAGGCTGCCTATTCTGGTCTCCGTAACAGGCCAAGAAAAAGTGAGCGGTAAACAGACAGTGCTGTGCACGTGTTGGCCCTCAAAGCACAACTGTTGAGGAATGAACACACAGGCGCGGCCAGGTGCACAGAGAAGTGACCAGTAGGAGAAGTTACTTGGTCAGCTTGGCCGGTGAAGATGCTGGTGATTAAGGGTTTTAAGAATTATCCTTCAATAATCAGTGTCACAAAAACTAGTGATGAGCACATTCCTGCTGCATTATCAAAGTACGTGTGGCTGTGTGTGGACATTTGAAATACAGTATGTCAGTTAGGGTTTGCCAGAGCAACAGAACAAACAGAGACAGACAATTGGCAGATAAATAGGTAGAAATTTAGTTTAAGAAATCGGCTCATGCAATTATGCAATTGTGGGGCTGCCAAGGCCACAGGGCAGGAGTTGATGTTCCAGTCTTGAGGCACAATTTCTTCTCCAGGAAACCTCAGTCTTTGTTTTTTGGGCCTTCAACTGATTGGATGAAGCCACCCACATTATCAAAGATAATCCTTTACTTAAAGTGAACTGACGAAGATGTTAATCACATCCACAAAATACCATCACAGTGACTGTAGACCAGTCTTTGACCAAACAACTGGGCACCATGGCCTAGCCAGGTGGACCCATAGAAGTTAACTATCACATAAGGTAAGGACCACTTCCTTCAAGGGGGATGCAACCTGAGGAGGTGGAATAGAGAGATCCCGGGGTGAGCGTGTACCTGGGGCCAGCAAAGCAGGAGAAGAGGGAAGGGGAAGCAGCCTGCATAGCAAGCGCATGTGCCTCCTTTATAAAGGAAACAGGAAGAAAAGGGTGTGAATAGATTTCTTAGGGTCTAGGAGGTCAACAAGGTGTTTTGGACGTTCCGTGGACATAAGTGGCTGTGCAAAGCATTGTCAAAGTAAAGCACTGACAGCCCTTAATTCCCCATTGCCTGTTTCACCTTCAGTCAAAAAGATGAGCTTCAAACCAAGCAACTCTATCATACCCTCTGTATTTCCCATTGCAACGTTTAAAGGGCCCTCTAATTGCTCAGTCTCTTCAATTCTTATCACAGGGCAGAGAACCAGAGCACACTCTGTGGAGCTGTTTCGTGTGACAGAAGCCCGGCTGAGTTGCATGGTCACCTGGAAAGTGGGTGGGTGGGTGGTGGGCCAGAATGGTGAGGAGATATGCAAATGCATCTATTCTTTAAAAAATATCATGTGAGAAATTTCATTCAGTTAGGCAAATTTAAATAGAAGCTACTGAAATATATACATATATTGCTAAAAAGAATAGCTACATTACAGCAAGAATGCTTTTATTATCCCAAATTAGCTGCGAAAATCCCTTTCGGGACTTGACAGGAGGCACAAAAGAGATTTCTCACAGCAACACAGAAAAGAAAACCCCAGGATAAGAATATTCACACAATATAATTTTGTTTCATAACTATTCATACAGTCTTTTAATACTCAGCAATTATAGCAAATGATAAGAAGAAAAATCACTGCAGGAAATGATAATGAAAGACTGGAGAGAATTCGCATGAACATTTTTAAAAAACGAATCCTAGTTAAAGTGGCTTACAAATTCTAGACAATCCAGAGGTCAGCATGAGGCAGCGTCCATAGGATGAAATTTACTGTAGGGTATGCTTCATCCTACGAGGTTCGGCCTTGTTTCAGAACACATCTCTGTCCTTGGCTTGTAGTCGACGTTGAAATAGCCCAAACTGGATGTGCGAGACAACGTGTGGCTACAGAGTGGGCCATTGAGATGAACAAAAAATGGTCCCTGCCTTCAAATATCTTAGAACCTAGTAAATATCCACTTACTTTCTCTCTGAGAAGTCTTGTAGCTTTTCTGGAGTCTTCTATCTTGCCCAGAAAATGAAGTGATTTAAAAAAAAAAGGCAGAAATGATGTCTACACAAATAGACCCCTTCTTATTCTACAGTGTCACAAAGATCAACCCCACTGAGGATGGTCCAGTCCTGCCTTCATGTGAGCCCATCCATTCACCTCGAAGTCGCAATGTCAAAAATGTAGAAGACATTGTGTCTGTCCATGGGGAGTGAGCAGGAAATTGAACACATCTGTTGACGTCAGAGAGCTTCCGCTCTAGTGTAGGGGGCGGCCTTGCACATCGGCAGCGGTAGCAGCACAGGGAACCACGCAAAGTGGAATAGGAACTCGGAAAAGACTGGTTAGCGCCACGTTGGGAGCTGGGGAAGTTCTCCTGGGAAATAAAAGGCAGCAAACTAACACCGACTGAGATTCCACTAAGCATGCAGACATCATGCTGGCTGGTGTTTATGCTAGGACTTAAAAAAGGAATTGAATTTCCAAAAAGAGGGTGTTCCAGGCAAAAGAGCAAATCAAAGGCTGCACAGTCAGAGACAGAGAGTGAGGCAGGCAAGAGCGTGTAAGACGACTCTGGGCTCTTCTGTCAGGCTCCAACAGCAGCTCTGCCTCATGCCGTGAGGGTTCCTTCTCCAGCCTCTCAGAGCCTCAGGTTCCCCGTGTATAAAATGTACAAAACGATATCTGTCAAACAGTGGTGATTCAATGAGATGTTTGCAGACGACCTGACACTTGGTAAGTGCTATATAATTGTTTGTTTAAAAAGCTAACAAAATTTTTTTTAAAAACCCATGCTACCATCTAACAGATTTTTTTAATTAGCCAAATTAAACTCCTCTAACTTCATTTCATTCTCTCCTGTTCAGTGTTCAGTGGACCTCTTTGTTCTCCATCTGCAATACTCAGGTAACACGCCCATCAGCATGATTACGGTTCGTACTTTTCCAAATTTCACAGCCATTTCCCTCAGCTCTGCCATGGGGCTAAGGTACTAATGTTCCAACATATGCACTAAATGCCTAAGACTATCGGCAAAACATCCGCACCATCTGCCCAGCAATTAGAAGAGGAACAGAAAGGGGTCTTCAGAGCAGCTGGACACTTTGCTTTCTGCAGAAGTAAAAATTTCTGAAATGCCACAGACAGAAACTTACGTGAAGTGTTAATGAAGTGTCTGAAAGCTTAGCGATACCTCCTGGGCTAGTGTCCAGACTTACTCCAGAAAGCTCTGTCCTGCAAGAAGGCGCTGCGGTTGAGCAACGTGATCGCCACCGTACCTGCCGCAATAATAAAGCAGCCGGTGCTAGAAGCGCCTGCTGGCAGTCAACCCATTCTCAGGCTCACATTTTACTTTTGCAACATTCGTCCCAAACCCTGGATGAGAAAGTATGCACTTTTCTAAACGATCTATTTACATGATCAAATAAGCTAGATCTCAGTTAGTCTACAAATATGTTTTAAGATAATAAAGATATGAGGCCTGTGACCTGGAGAATACCTACTAGCCTAAAGCCCGTTTATAAATTTAAAAATGTTCAAAATGCCGTGCTAGTTAAAAATAGCAGCAACAACTACCCCAGCGATGTATATTGACACCACAGATGACCACTTACCTCCTCTCTGAACCTGCGTTAACCAGCTCTGCCCCTGTGAGCCATTTCCTTCCTCATACCCAGCACCAGTGGCAGGCTTACTACAATGGTTTTCCTGCATAAATTTACACAGATTTTTCTCCAGCTACACAGAGTGAGAGGTGTAATGGGAAGGAAACAGTATTTTCACAAAAGCAGTTGATACATATTGTGCAATATTGCCTTTGTCATATTCAGATGTCACAGGCAATTTGAAGAAAAATGAGGAATTTCCTCATAGACATAGTTGATGGTACCCTCCTCCTTCAAGACCTCGCTTAAATTATGGCAAAGAAATGAAGGGATTATAAATCAACAATGATGCAAAAAAGGAGAGGGAGGAGAGAGTTGAGCAAATTTATGGAGAGGAGATGGAACTGACGGGGCAGGACAGAGGCACTGCAAACCAGAGTGAGCACACGCAAAGCAATGGTGCACAGGAGGGCAGCCTTCCAGGCAGCACTCCAAAGGCTCAGAACCTAGAAATATCAGGACCGTGAAGGATGGTGCCCAGAAAACAGCACAACCAAACCAGGAAAGTAGGGAGGGAATGGGAGAGCTCTGGGAGGAAAATGAGGAAATCACTGAAGGCAGTAAAAGAAAGGGTCAATTACGCATACTTCAATATCCAATCATAAAAATTCCACCCAGGCCAAAAAAAAATCCAGAATTTTACCCTAAAACATCTGACTACTGCAGAAGACAGAACTGCACATTCCAGGAGATAGAAGTCCCCCAGTAAAAATGCTCTGTCACCAACTACTACCCTAAAGCAAATCCCACAAATTCACAAACCCCATTGATATACATTAGAGCTCACCGTCAAGGTTTTAGTGCCTCACCTAAAATTAAAGGGTCAGCCAAGGATCACCAAGAACTTAAGCCTCCATCATGAAAGAAAAGAGCAAGATAAATAAATAGAAAAAAAAAAACTAAGGAATATTCAGAAATAATTTGAATGCTCCAATTTGGGTACTCATTAGAGAGGTTATTGTATCCATAAAGAGAGGATAGAATGCTATGAACAGAAAAATTAGAGAAGGCAAAAAAAATAGAACTTTTAGAGATTAAAAAACATGATAACTTAACAGAAAAATTGGAAAATAAATTGTGGAAACCTAAAAATGAGAACTAAAAGATAGAGAGACAAAGTTTTAAATAAAACAAAACAGGCATGGAGGGGGAGGGACCAAGATGGTGGACTAGAAGCAGCCCGCACACAGTGCTCCCTGGGAGAGAATGGAAAGTTGCAAGTAGATGCCCACCTACAGGTGGACCCTCTTGGAGACAGCATTGTGAATCATCAGGCAGGCAACGGGAGACACTCAAAGAGTGAGGGAGACAGGGATGGGGAGATCCACTCACCAAGATCGAAAGGTACCTGGGGGTGACGCCTACCTGTGAGGGTGTGATAAAGGAGAGAGCCCCAGGGACCCATGCTCTCCATACAGACACTGCAACTCCAGCTGTGAGAGGCCCCCACCACCGCCAGGGGCTCCATGCTGACCAGGGAACTGCCTGGAGACTGTATAGTCAAGTTGCATGGGAGGGCAGACTCAGCAAGGACCTGCTGGCCTCAGTTTTAGTGTTGCCGCTGCTCAGCTCTCAGGTCAGGAGCTCCCAGTCTACACAGGGATTGGTTTCGCTGCAGTTGCCACAACATTACCCCCTGCCAGGAAGGAGAGGGAGCAGGAAGAGCTCCTCTCACATGCCCATGTCTGGGAGCCAGGTGGCCCCCAACCAGGGAATTCCAACAGGGCAGGCGCCAACCCACTTGAGGGGTCCCATGGTGGAAGCCCCAGAAGGACCTGTGTGAGGAAACAGCCCCAGCCATCCAGCAGCCCATCCCATGTAGCCTTGCATGCTGACCAGCATGATACCACACCGAGATCCATGCCCCCACAGACCCCTCTGCTGAGTGGAGGTCCACACCCCCACAAACCTGCACATGGTGTGGTGGGCCACATCCCCCAGCCTTGCATGCTGACCAGTGGGCAACACCCCCACAGACCCCAACACTATGTAGCAGACCATGCCCCTGCAGAGTTGCACACCATGTGGTGGGCCACGCTGCATGGCCTTGTGCACTACCAGGCAGGCCATCCCCAAGTCCCCATGCACTGACCAGCAGAACAAACCCCCTGGCCCAGTGCACCACTTGGAGGTCCACACCCCCATGGACCTGTGTGCCAGTCAGCAGACCCTGCCCAGGTAGCAGGCCATGTCCCCCAGCCCTGTGCACTCACGGACAGGCCAAGCCCCAGGGCACCATGCTATACCACGCCAGCTCTCTATCACAGACCTACTACCCACGAGCTACCCCTCATTGTATACCACCATTACACCTAGACCTGGGTGGAGCAAACACTCGTAGCCCTGATACCTAAGGCCACCACCCAGATAGCCTCACCAAGCAGCCACTGCCATCACATGGGGAGACCTAGGCAGAGCAATCTCCTACAATGCTCACCTCTGTGGAGAGGGACTCACCCACCTCCCTGTAGAGCTTCCAACAGTGGCCTAGGGACCAACCCACCACTCCACATGAAGATCCCCCAGCACTGGCTTGGACTGTGACAACCACAAGGGAACAGTACAATGTAGAACAGCTACATTATAAGATCACAGGGCATCCACCCCTCTCCTACCAGATCAATCTTCTAGAATAGGACACAAAAGCGCCACCTAGGGACTGCTCCTTCTTCTCACTAAGTAGGAGAGTTCCCAGCAAACTAGAACAGGAGCACTGTAAAGCTATCTCCCTGAACTGAGAGAAGAGATTTCAGATGAGAAGAAACAAGCAAAAGAACTCTGGCAACATCAAAAAATGAGCTAGTTTGACACCCACAAAGGACTGCAATAGGACTATAGCAATGGACCTCAACCAAAAGGAAATTGTCAAAACGTCAGAAATGGAATTCAGAATATGGATGGCAAATAAAATGAATGGAATTGAAGAGAAAGTTAAAAGTCAAAACAAAGAAGCTAAAGAAATATTTCAGGACATGAATGAAACGATGAAAAAGCTGCTAAAGAGACAGACAACATATGAAGAGGATATAACAGAACTTAAAGAAATAGAAGAGTCACTTACGGACCATCAAAATACAGCAGAAAGCTTCAACAACGGTCTAGACCAAAAAGAAGAAAGAATCTCAGAGCTTGAAGACAAGGCTTTCAAACTAACCCAGTCAGTCAAAGATACACAAAAAAGAATAAGGAAGAATGAACAATGGCTCAGAGAAATATGGGACTCTGTAAAGTGAACCAATCTACAAATTACAGGTATCCGTGAGGAAGAAGAAAAAGCAAAAAGCATGGAAAACCTGTTCAAAGGAATTATTCAGAAAAATTTCCCTGGTATCACAAGAGATTCAGATATCCAGATACAAGACGGTCATCAAAAGCCAGGAAGATTCATAGCAAATAGGACATCTCCGAGACACATAATCATCAACTTGACCAAAGTCAGAATGAATGAGAAAATTCCACAAGCTGCAAGATGAAAGCAAGAACTAACCTACAAAGGAAAGCGCATCAGGCTAACAGCATACTTCTTAGCAGAAACCTTACAAGCCAGAAGGGATGGGAAGCCCATTTTTAACCTTCTTAAATATAACAACTGCCAACCAAGAATTTTGTATCCTGCAAAACTAAATTTCATAAATGATAGAGAAATAAAAACTTTTCCAGACAAGCAAACACTAAGGGAATTTGTCACCACTAGACCTGCCCTACAGGAAATGTTCAATAGTGCACACTGTACATGGAACAGCACAATAGATACCCACCAGTATAAAAACACCTGAAGGTTAAAGCCCACAGCTCTTATAAAACAATAGCACAGAGGTAAAACAAAACAACAAGGTATCATTCAACATGACAAGCAGAATAGTACCCCATATATCTATACTAACATGAACAGCCTTAATGCTCCAATTAAAAGATGTAGACCAGCTAAATGGATGAAAAATTATTGCCTAAGTATATGTTGTCTCCAAGAAACCCATCCAACTTGCAAGGACATGCACAGACTCAAAGTAAAGGGATAGAATAAGAAATTCCATGCAAATGGAAACCAAAAGCAAGCAGGTAGCCATTCTTATATCAAATAAAACTAAATTTAAATCAACAATGGTAAAAAAAAAAAAAAAAAGATGGTCATTATATAATGGTAAGGGAGGAAATTCAGAAAGAAAACATGACAATCCTAACTATATATACATCTAACACAGGAGCCCTCAGATTCATAAAGCAAATTCTACTAGAGCTAAGCAAAGAAATAAACGGTAACATCATAATCACTGGTAACTTCAACACCCCACTGACAAAACTGAACAGACCATCAAAACAGAAAATCAATAGAAAAATACTGGACTTAAATGGAACTCTAGAAGAAATGGACCTACCAGACATTTACAGAACACTGTACCCAAAAACCACAGAATATACATTGTTCTCTCATCAGCACACAGGACATTATCCAAGACTGATCATGTCCTAGGCCACAAAGCAAGTCTGAGGAAATTTAGAAAAATCAAAATGCCATGTATCTTCTCAGACCACAGTGGAGTAAAATTAGAAATCAATTCTAAGAGAAATTCTCAAATCCACATAACACCATGGAAATTAAACAACCTGCTGCTGAATGATCCTTAGGTCAATGATGAAATTAAGATGGAAATCAAAAGATTCCTTGAACAACAAAGGGGACAAAAGATTTAAAATCTATGGAATACAGTAAAGGTAGTGCTAAGGGAAAAATTCATCATCTTGAAGGCTTACAGCCAAAAGACAAAAAGATCACAAGTTATCAACCCGATGTCACATCTCAAGGAACTAGAAAAAGAAGAAGAAACCAAACACAAAGCCAGCAGAAGAAAAGAAATACAAAGCTTGGAGCAGAAATAAATGAAATGGAAATAAAAAAATATAAAGGCTCAATGAAACAAAAAGTTGGTTCTTCAAAAAGATAGATAAAATTGATAGACCACTAGCCAGATTAACAAGAAATAGAAGAGAAAGGACTCAAATAATCTCAATCAGAAATGAAAAAAGAAACATTACAACTGATACCACAGAAATTCAAAATATCATCCATGAGTACTACAAAAATCTCTATGCATGCAAAATAGAAAACATAGAGGAAGGAGATAAATTTCCTCTGGAAACACAGAACTTTCCAAGCCTGAATCAGGAAGAAATAGAAATCCTGAACAGACCAATAACTAGCAGCAAGATTGAGACAGTAATTAAAAAGTCTCCCAACAAAAATAGTGTTGGACCAGGTGGATTCACAGCCACATTCTACCAGACCTACAAAGAAGAACTGGTGCCTATCCTACAGAAATTATTCCATAACATTGAGAAGAAGGGAATCTTCCCTAACTCATTCTACAAAGCCAGTATCACCTTGATACCAAAGCCAGGAAAGAATACAACTAAAAAAGAAAACTACAGACCAATATCCCTTATGAACATTGATGCAAAAATCCTCAAGAAAATAGTAGCAAATCAAATTCAACAACACATCAAAAAGATAATTCACCATGATCAAATGGGTTTCACTCCAGGGATGCAAGGATGGTTCAACATACTCAAATCCCTAAGTGTGATTCACCACATAAAGCAAAACAAAAGACCTCAATAGATGCAGAAAAAGCATTTAATAAAATCCAGCACCTTTCATGATAAAATCCCTCAACAAATTAGGTGTAGAAGGAATATACCTCAAAATTATAGGAGCCATATATAACAAACCCACAGTCAACATCATACTGAATGGGGAAAAGTTGAAAGCACTCCCCCTAAGAACCGGAACAAGACAAGGATAGCCACTGTCAACACTTCTATTCAACATAGTACTGGAAGTCCTATAAAGGGCAATTAGGCAAGAGAAAGAAATAAAGGGCATCCAAGTCACGAAAGAAGAGGTCAGACTATCCCTATTTGCAGACAATATGATCCTGTACCTAGAAAACCCTAGAAACTCCACCAAAAGACTCCTAGAATTGATAAATAAATTCAGCAAAGTCTCAGGTTACAAAATTGGTGTACACAAATCAGTAGGATTTCTATGTACTAATAACAGTCAAGCTGAGAGTTGAATCAAGGACTCAATACCATTTACAATAGCTACAAAGAAAATAAAATACTTAAGAAATATTTAACCAAGAGGTGAAAGATCACTACAAAGAGAACTACAAAACACTGATGAAAAAAATCTTAGATGATATAAACAAATGGAAAAAAATTCCATATTTATGGATTGGTAGAATCAACATCATTAAAATGCCCATTCCTGGCCAGGTGTGGTGGCTCACGTCTGCAATCCTAGCACTCTGGGAGGCCAAGGCAGGAGGATCGCTCAAGGTCAGGAGTTCAAGACCAGCCTGAGCAAGAGTGAGATCCCATCTCTACTAAAAATAGAAAGAAATTAGTTGGACAACTAAAATATATAGAAAAAATTAGCCGGGCATGGTGGCACATGCCTGTAGTCCCAGCTACTCAGGAGGCTGAGGCAGAAGGATTGCTTGAGCCCTGGAGTTTGAGGTTGCTGTGAGCTAGTGTGATGCCACGGCACTCTAGCCCAGGCAACAGAGCAAGACTCTGTCTCAAAAAAAAAAAAAAAAAGTCCATTCTTCCCAATGCAATTTAAAGATTCAACACAATTCCCATCAAAATACCAATGTCTTTTTTCACATTTCTAGAAAAAATAATCCTAAGCTTCATTTGGAACCATAAAAGACCCTGAGTATCCAAAACTATCTTAAGCAAAAAGAACAAATCTAGAGGTATTACATTACCTGGCTCAAATTATACTACAAGGATATAGTAACCAAAACAGCATAGTACTGATATAAAAGTAGACACATAGACCAAGGGAACAGAATGGAGAACCCATAAATAAAACCATATAGCTATAACAACTGATCTTTGACAAAGCAGACAACAATGCATGCTGGGGAAATGAAGCCCTATTCAATAAATTGTGCTAGCAAAAGTGGATAGCTACATGCAGAAGAATGAAACAGGATCCCTGTCTCTCACCACTTACAACAATTAATGCAAGATGCATTAAAGACTTAAATGTAAGGCATGAAACCATAAAAATTCTAGAAGAGAATGTAGGGACAACTCCTCTAGACATCGGCCTAGGCAAAGAATTTATGACTAAGACCACAAAGGCAAATACAGCAGCAACTAAAATAAATAAATGAGACTTAATTAAATTAAAAAATTTCTGCACAACAAAGGAAATAATTAACAGAGTGAACAGACAACCTACAGAATGGGAGAAAATATTTGCAACCTAAACATCCAACAAAGGACTAATTTCTAAAATCTACAAAGAACTCAAATCAACAAGAAAAAAACAAACCATCCCATTAAAAAGTGGGCAAAAGACATGAACAGAATTTTTTCAAAAGAAGATAAACAAATAGCCAACAGACATACAAAAAATATTCACTATCACTCATCATCAGGGAAATATAAATTAAAACCACAATGAGATACCACCTCACCCCTATCAGAATGGCCATTATTAAAGAGTCAAAAAAACAACAGATGCAGATGTGGATGCAGAAAGAAAGGAACGCTTACACACTGTTGGTGGGACTGAAATTTAGTACAGCCTCTATGGAAAACAAGATGGAGATTCCTCAAAGAACTAAAAGTAGACCTACCATTCAATCCAGTAATCCACCTAGGAGTATCTCCCCAAAGGAAAATAAATCATTTTATCAGAAAGACACATGGTTATTGCCGGTATTTGCCATTCACAATTGCAAAGATACGGAATCATCCTATGTGCCCATCGCCCATCGATACATGAGTGGATAAAGAACATGTGGTGTGTGTGTGTATACATATGTATATGTATACGTATGTATACATATACATATGTATACACACACACCATGGAGTACTTCTCAGTTATAAAAAGGAATAAAATAATGTCATTTGCAGCAACTTGGATGGAACTGGAGACCATTATCCTAAGTGAAGTAGCTCAGGAATGGAAAAACAAACACCACATGTTCTTGCTAATAAGTGGGAACTAAAGGATGGGCACACATGGGCACAAAAAGATGTGAAGGACATTAGAAACTAAGAAGGGAGAGGGTAGGAGGGGGACGAGCGATAAAAACTTAACCTGTTGGGTATAGTGAACAGTGTCCTGGTGGCAGACACACTGAAAACCCTGACTTCAGCATTACAGAGTGTAACCATGTAACACAAACTTTTGTATCCCCCTAATATTTTGAAATAGTAATAAAAAACAATAACAGGCATACCATATCAGCCCAAGAGGTCCAAGATCCAATTAATAGGATTTCAAAAAGAAAATAGGAAAAAGAAGAGGGGAGGAAATTATCAAACAATACATTCAACAGAAAGTTTTAGAGATAAAAGACAGCACTGTCCAGATTTACAGTGCTCTCACACGACTAGAGTGAGCAAGGACCACACCTGGGCCATACCTAGGTACGACACTGTGAAACTTAGAATACCAAGGATGAAGCAGAAATGCTAAAAAGGAGGCATAGTATGAAATAAAAAGCATCGAGGTGGCCTTGTCATTGGAAACAGTGAATGCCAAAGACAATGAGCAATACTGTCAAATCTTTGAGAGAAAATTACTTTCTACCTAGAATTCTATTTATATCTAGCAGTCGAGATTGAAAGTAAAATGCAGACATCTTCAGAAATGGAAGACTCAGAAAGTTTCTCCTCACAGTGCCTGTAACAGGTAGTTCTATGAGAAGGTGCCCAAGCGAATAAAGGATAAACCAAGAAAAACAAAAGACTCGGAGTCAAGGAAGCAGTGAGACCAGGCCAGGAAGCAATAAGGAAAAGCCCCAGGAAGACAGCATGCAGAGCCCCAGAGAGAAGTCAGTCCAGACTGGAAAAGGAGGTGGTAGGACCACTCATTTGGTATTGGGAGGGATCTCAGGGGAAAATTAGATTGAATAGCTGATTAGACAGATTGCGCAAAGTTGGTAAAAACTGAAAATGTGATAAAGGCATAAAGGCAAAACAGAAAGAAAAGCAATTAGAAACTCCAGGAAAAACAAAACAATATACCAGAAGGAAATATAGGACTCTACTTATTTCTGCAATGAATATTTGCATAGTACCAAAAATGAAACTGTATATTAATATTCATCTTAGGTACCCAATCTACAGAGAATGTATGGATACAACATTTATGGCTACAGAACAAAATAAAAATGTTACTCATCTTGCTATTGTAAAAGGAAGAGATGACAGAAGATAAGAGGAGGAAGGGAAGACAGCTGGGTTACAAATAGAGCCACTCCAGGGGTGCAGCCTGTGTGGTCACACAGGCCCCACACTTACTCAGAAGGGCCCCGTGCTTGGTTTCATGCTTTGTCACCATCTTGAAATTCATAATAATTTTTGAACAAGAGGTCCTACATTTCCATTTTCCATGGAGCCCTAAAAATTGCATAGTTGGTCCTAGGACTGGGAGCAAAGTTAGAGGCCGACGCATACCCTCAGTGGTTCATGGAACAAGTGATAACAGTCCACTTATCCTTTTTAGCTATAAAGTAATCCGACAACGAAGGTACTCAAAATGTGCTATTACTAATACTATATTCAGACATTGGAAGAAATAGGGATGTGTGATTAACTAAATCCTCATTTATCCCATCAGCATAAAGAAATAGCAGTATAAGCACAATATTCAGAGGTTGACAAGAACTATTAATAACAGAAGAAACAGTTAAAAGAGATCAAAGCAGTTGTCCCTGAGGAATGAGACCAGGGATGCAGGAGAACGGGCCCAGGGACCACAGCTTCTTATCATGTGTCCTAATACGCTTTGTTTTATTTTGTTAACCTTGTAGATATAGTACTTTCATTTTTTATTAACTTTTAAAGAATAACAAAAAAATCATAATATAGCAAAATATATTATATAAACATATTTTATAAAATAATTCTGTAAAGCAATGAACATAAACATACATAAACATTCTAATTTACTTAATACAAATGTTACGTGATTGATATCTTCAAACAGAAAGTGACAAGCACAAAACATGTATGACATAGTTTCTGCCCTCTAGACATTCACTCATTGTATAAATCATGTCGTCTCTGCCAAGGTCAAGGCTAAATGGAGAAAGAAGAAATTATCAAAGCTGAGCAGCTTGCGGTGGTCATGTTTGCTTGAAAGGGCTGTTTGTCCCATTTTTAAACCTAACATTGTTTCAACAGCTAGGTACTTGTGGAGACCAGGATAATTTTCAGCAACTGGTCCCTATTTTAGTGAAGCGAAAGAAGTAGAGCTCTTACCCTCTGAAAATGAGGACTGTTCACTTACTAGTAACTCCAAGGAACAAGCGGGTGTTGGGAGGTCTGAGGAAACCAGCAGACTCTAGCCGTTGCTGCTTTCCATGGACTTTCCCACTGCCTGATGCTGACACGAGAGTAATTCATTTTCAGCAAGATTGGAGAGATGGTCTTCAGCAACCAGGTTTCAACTGCTAGTTTGCTGATGTAGGTACAATGCATGACAGCAAAGTGTTTGCAAGATGGGCTCCAGTAATGCCACCAACTTCCCCACCATGAACAGGAGGGATAGCTGGTCCCGCACAGTCATTCAGCCCTGGACACTTGTGCCTTAGACGAAAGAGTAACTGAGGCAATGCCTACGCCCCTGCTAACAGATAAAATAACTACGCAATTTAACTAAGTCTCAAAAGCTCTATGAGCTCCATCAAATCTCCCTCCCCAACAAAAGTTAAAAGAACAAGGAAATTCTAGCATGGGAACCACAGCCCATTAGGTACATGAACCGAAACTTCTCATTTTCCAGATCTTACTTATTTGCAGTGTTTCCATAAAATGTCTTAATGCCAACATGATCAAATTCCTTAATGTGAAAGAATTATCATTGCCAATCACATGATAATCTTTCAGTGTTATTCTGCCCTAGTTAACCTCATATCCAAATAACGACAGAGTGACAGAACGTGTTAAGGTCTACAACCGGACTACTCTTCGTGGGCAGAGGGGAGTGAAGAGGTAAGAGTACCAGAGCAAATGCCCAGACAGACGATGGCGGCCTTTGGAGTTCTGAAGTTCTGCCATAGTCTTCAGCCTAAAGGGCCATTTTCTGAGGACATAGG
Organism: Avahi laniger; assembly: GCA_963575035.1. Classification (NCBI taxonomy): domain Eukaryota; kingdom Metazoa; phylum Chordata; class Mammalia; order Primates; family Indriidae; genus Avahi; species Avahi laniger. The sequence goes on from CAUYSK010058193.1 coordinate 21,289, forward strand.
TTTAGGAAGGGGAAAGCCCATGGGGACAGACCGTCTGGTGATCCCTAAAGAACCCAATCCTGTCCCACCTAAATGACGGTGTTTCCTAAGGGAAAATAAGAGGCCTGTCCCCTCAAGCAGCATTGTCAGGAAGAGATGGGCCCCAACCTAAGAGCTGGACCATCCATGTGATGCCACGCAACTGAGACAGATGTCCACGGCACAGGGAGGAAGGTAACTAGCCCTGCCACAGGAAAAAATGTGGCAGAAAGCCAGTTGGAGGAGAAGCAGGCACCAATTTTCTCCCCTGGAGTCCAAAGAAGTGGGAGTTCTTTGGCAGGCAGGAGGAAGAAGCCACCAAACCAACAGCTGTAGCTGTGCCAAAGACAGGCGGACGCGCAGGGCAAAGGCAGAGTTAGCGCAGGGCAGGCAGGCAAGGGCAGCAGTGCCCGGTGACGGTCTCTGCCTCGGGAACGTGAGGGCAGACGGCTGTTCATAGATACGTGAATCAGTTTCAGCAGGAGGACTCCAGAAGGAAAACATGGGACGTAGGCGAATAAAAGAAATGGACTGAGATGTGAATTTCACTTTCCTGCTTACCTCCAACCTCAATATTAGTAACCTGTCTTTTAATTTTTCATTTTTAAATACAGCCATGCACTACATAATGACATTTCATTCAACAATGAACCACATAGATGACTGGTCCCATAAGATTATAATCCGTATTTTCACCGTGCCTTTTCTGTGTTTAGATACACAAATACTTGACATTGTGTTGCAGCTGCCTGCAGTATTCAGTGAGGTCACACGCACAGTCCTAGGTTTATAGCCGAGGAGCCACAGGCTACAGCATCTGGCCTAGGGGTATAGTGGCTACACTATCTAGGTCTGTGCAAGTACATTCTGTGATGCTCACACAACAAAACTGCCTAATGACGCTTTTCTCAGAACAGATCCTTGTCATTAAGCGACATGTGACTATAATTTCTTAAGAGCTGCAAGAACAGGGCAAAGAACTCTCATACACCCCTTATTTAGATTCACATTTTTAACACTTTGTCACATTTGCTTTAACATTCCCTTCCTATATATAGCATGTTTTATGTATTTTATATCATATGCAATATATAATTCTATTTTTTTCCGAACCCTTTCAGAGTTAGCTGATGATCTCCTGCCTCTTCACCTGAAAAGCCTTCAGCATGCATTTTCCAAAGACAAGAACAATCTCTTCCATTAGCATAAATAATTTAAGATTCAGAAAAATTAACTTTGATTCAATAGGATTATTTACTCTACAGTCCATATTCACACTCCATGATTTGTCCCAATGCTGTTTTCTATGGCAGTTTTCCCTACGATCCAGAATTCAATCTAGCATCCTGCATTGCATTTACTTGTCATGTCTCTTTAGCCTCCTTTAATAAATCTGGACAATTCCTCCAATTTTCCTGGTCTTTCATAACACTGACACTTTTGAAGATTTCAGGCCAGACATCTCTCAATTTGAGTGAGATTCAGATTATGCAGTTTAGGCAGAGATGCTATAAAAGAGATGCTGTAAGTTTATCATGACAGAGACTGCATGATGTTTTTTGCCATATGAGATTGGTGATGTAAACTTTGCTTGGTTAATATGGGTTCCCTCCGGTACTTCACTGTGAAGTTACCATTTTTACCTTTGTAATAAATAGGGTTTCTGTGAGATGGTATAAATATTCTCACCAAAGTTCCTCTCCAAACTTTGTTCCAGTATTTTTAGCATTCACTAATGATTCTGGCCTGAATCAATCTTTACTCTGATGGTTGCAAAATGGTGATTTTCTAACTCTAGTATTCGTTCTACAGATTCTCTTACCTGATTCCCTTATCATACGGCATTCAGCTTTAACGATGTTCCCAGCTTCTCTGTGTATTTGTTCATCACTGTGGACTCAGGCATTCTTACCCAGGTTCCATGAGTTACAATCCATTCCTGACTTATTCATTAGGATGTTCGGATTGGCCCTCACAGCCCGTGGGAGCTCCCTCAGGCCTGTCCCTGTACTCTTGAAGATGTCTCCACCATTCTGCGAGCACTTTCTTCCTTTCTGACAAAACAAGATGTCCCAGACTCATCTTGTACTTTCTAAGTCAGCCATTTCTCTAAGGAGTGTTGGTTTATTTTAGCAGGGCAAGATCTAAACATGAAGTGTGCTATTAGCAATTTCTTGCCAGGAAGCATTCAAGGTCTAGAGATTTTTGGGGGGGCGGTGGGGGGAGTTTTGCAGAAAGTTTCTAATTCGTGATATTGTATTTAGAAAACCCATAAAAGTGTTATCCATACTGTCCTTATTTTGATTTTCAAATACATCTTCTAGTAGTCGTGGTTGGGGTTGTGGCGGTTGCTGTCATTCTAAAATCCCAGGTGTAGCCGGTAACATACATACCTCACATCCAGCTGCGATTGGCCACTTCTCTGACCGGTCGTTTAGCATCTGCGTTTGTTAGTCAGTGGTGACTAAGCCGAATTGGCTCTTTCTGCACGTCTACCTTTTGGTGAGAACATCATAACTAAACAGAGGCAGCCGCACCTGTCCTCTCACAAGGATTCATGCAATCACAGAATGCACTAAACAGCTGCGTACTCAGGAGGCTAAAAAGCACTTCTCAGCACACCAGCTATGGCTGCTATTTGAACGCATGTTCCATGTCCTCTGAAAACTTCTTTTCAACGACCCACAGATTCTTTTCCATCTTTTCTATGTCAACCTTCACATACAGCTGCGTTCCAGCTCATGCTTTCATTGGCTGGACTGTGCCACATAAACCTAAATGTTCAGTGACATGTTATTTTAGCACGCTACAGTAAAAACAATTTGGGGAAAATAAATAAAATGGGCAAAACCCCATGAGAGCAGGTACCACTATTGCATGCCAGCTTCAAAGTTGAAAGTGGTATGATTTGTCCAAATTTCAGCAGCTAGGTGGCGTGGATTAAAGGAAATATTTATTTTACACAGTTGTGTTAAGCATTATAAAATTTATGGTTCAACAAATTGTATCTAATGCCACTTTAATTTTTAAAATGCTTCTCCCAATTTAGGCCAACCAATGGAACTTCAGAAAGGATTCCATAGGAAATGGTTTCTATAAGACCCCTTCTCAGACATCCCCGCATATTAATTAAATAGAAACTAAAACAAGTATTTTCAATGCATTATAAAATAAGACATTACCTGTATTATATCCATAAAAAGATTTTCTACCAATATGTTAATAGATTTTTATCATTGAATAGTAAGATTATTTGCATGTTCTCATAATCCTGGCCTTATAATAAAGACATACTGAGCATTTTATTATTGAAGTGAGGCAAATAATATATGTACTAAGTAATCATAATTGTACTAAATGAATCAAATACACTGTACTGCACTCAGCAATAAGTGTGATTCCTCTATTCAGTGCAATGATTGCACGCCATACATGAGAGGGACCAAAGCAGCAAATATTTATGGAGTCCCCGCTGTTCCCAGCCTTCTAAACCTTGGATCCGGTGATAGGTTCATTGAGACGTTAATATTGAACAATACTTTTACACAACGATCACTGCTAGCAGCCAGGTGATACGCTGCCTTCTCCAGTTACCACACAAGAGATGACTTTCCACCTCTGGACACCCCACACTTGCTAGTGCCACGTATGTGGCCCCAACAGTTTCCTGCTTTGTATTAATGAAGCGCCTCCTCTCTCCTCGCTAAACTAAGAACATCTGATACCTTTCTTTTTTCCTTAACCTAAAGTCTAGAACTGCATCTTGCCTCATACTTAATAAACATTTGGCAAATTAATGAAGTAATAGATTTTTTTAGGAAACGTTAGGAAAAATAGGCCAAGTAATTAAAAATAGCAAAAGCTAACATCTTCATTAATCATTCCAGTACCTGTAAAATCAAATTCCCTCACTTTCCCCACCCCACTAAACACACTGCGTACACACACTCCCAATAGGCATCTTCCCACTGACACAAATAACATTTTTAAAATGCACATTAGAGCAAAGCGACCACAACTGCATGACCATTTCTCCAATAGCTGTCATGGTGTCAGATGTCCTCCACGCATGTAGCCCAGGCCCAAGGACCACTGGGAACATAAAGCCTGTCCTTGGCAACCCAGCCTCTGCCTTCACCACTCGCCTCCACACCTGCTGGGCTAAGTTTTCCCCGCCCTGCTTCGGTTTCTTCATCCATCAATTGAGGAGTACTGTGGGACACAGTCAGGTTCCGTATCTACAGGATCTCATGGTGAGCCTCAATTTATAGATGAAGAAATTAAGGCATAGCGGGGAATGGACATAAGGATTATAATCTGGAATGCATGGAACGGCAAGCCACCATGCGCTCAGTGAGGGAAGAGAAGGAGGGCTTTTATTAGCAAACAGAGAGTTGCATAAGCTGCTCGGAAACAGTTCATTGGTTCCAGAGGTTCAAAGCCAGAGTTGCTGTCAATTCATTGGTGGAGATGCTGTTCCTAGGCAAATGTTCTTCAGAGATCATCTTATCTGAATGACTGCAGACCTAAAGAATGTCTAGTGATAAACCTTATCAATGCAGGAGATGTGAGAAGGACATAAAAGAGTTTTTAGAAAGTCCTTGGAAGCAGTTTTTATCACAGACGTGTAAACATGAGTTTCCTCTCCTTCTGGACTTCCCAGTGCGATTTTGTCTGGGTCTGACAACTTTTACGAAAGACCCCGCAGTGTGGAGAGTACAGTAACGGGCTGTTTTTGGAGGACCAGGAAAGGACCTGGAGGAAGTGCTTCCTGGGAGAAGAGCTGTGGGTGCCAAAGGACAGGTAAGATACATACAAAGTGGAAAGGCTGCTCCCAGGAGATGGAATAGCATGTGCAAAGGCCCAAAGTGTGGGCAGATTGTTGTGTTTGTGGAAATGCACAGACACGTAGAATGCAATGTGGAAAGTGGCCACAGCTGAATGGGGAGCAAGCTCATGGAGGAGTTCAAGCGTTGGGATACCACTGGGGTGTTGGAACAGGGGGATGAGAACAGGATCAGATTAGAACCGTCACTCAGGCTGCAGGGTGGGGAAAGGACGTTCAAGATGAGAGGAGCAGGGCAGCTGGATGGACAGCTGCTGCACTGCGCCGGGCAGGAGCCGAGGGTGGCTTGGAGGGTAGAGGGTAAAGGTGGCAGTAGACAGAATCGGAGATATTTAGGAGGAGAAACTGTGGGTTTTCAGAATACGGAGGTGTAGAAGAGAAGGTGTTAGGAGGACTCCCAGCTTTCTGACTTGAGCAACTGGATCAATTTTTTGAGATGGAGATAACCAGAAGAAGAGCAAATGTGGTGGAAAAGTTCACAAGTTCTGCTTTGGACCTGGGGACACGGAGTGGACGTAAGTGTTAGGCCACTGAGGAGATGAGTCTGGCATGTAGAGGTAAGGTCTGGGTAGAGAAATCCGTTTGGTCTGTCGGCTCCTGGATGGTACCTGGAGCGTGAAGAGCGGCACGAGGCAGGCGCACATGGTGGGAGAGGGCCCAGGCAGGTGTCGCCATTTGTGTCTCAGGGCAGGAGGCCAGGTTGCCCAGTGGGTGGAGTAAGTGGGCACTTGGGACATTAGCAAGACATGCACACACCAAAAAGACAAGATGCCGAAAGAATTTCACATTTTCCATTTGTCTAGTGGAGAAAACCAGCACTTAGTTAAGCCATCGTTATGTTCATGTTTCAGTTCAGAATTAAATTGAATTTTAATTTCTTGCAGCTGAGGAAAGGGGAAGACCAGCATATGCTCCCAGGACTGCGGGCCCCTGAAGGTCCTCACCAATCCCAAATGTGAGTATTAGTATTGCCACAAGCTCGGGCCCTTCAGGTCAGGTGAGCTGGGGACAGACTGAGGTCTCTGGGCAGAGTCAGGCCTTGGGGGAGAGTTAATTGTGAGGCCTCAGGCCTTCAGGATCCTGCAGGTGACATCTGTTAGGTTAACTCATTAATTCATGGTATCTCCTCTGGGTGCTAATATGTTAATACATTCCTCTTATAAGCAGAATTTTTGCATTTTAAAGGAGATGCTTTGGAGACCAAGCCCAAAGGAAGTGCAGAAATCTCCTGGTCTAAATTTCAGACTCAGAGGTAGATCTTTGAGGAGAGGGGCCTACTTCTCAGTCAGTGGGCTGCTTTTCTGGCAACTTCCAAATCACACTACATAGGTGGCCCAGTTCCCCGCCTGCTTGTGAGGCCAAAGCCTTAGAGCGGTCATCATTTCTCAGCGCCCTTTACATCTGAGGGCTGGATGCTGTTCAAACCTCACCCTGCCACCAAGTCCCAAAACCACTTCTGGCTCTTGAGATACTAGCCATTCATAAAACTTTTGAAAAGTCGAAGTCAGGGCCAATTTCTGCGTAACCTTAAGGTTTTTACTCAAGGACTAGCCCCTGTGACTGCAGGTCCTTGGCTGGCAGGAGAACGCCCCCAGGGCGCAGTGGCTGCTTTCCCAGAACAGTGTTCTCCATAAATAAGCAGCAGGGCCCTTGTAAACACTCCGTCCTCTGCAGATGCAAATATTCTCAAGGTGTATTGAAGAAACTACATCACTTCCAGTTCAGTGTGTTATTAATAGCTGTTGACTATTTTCTCCAGAATTCTCATGTGCAAGAGAGGCAGGTTGGGTAGAGAATTATGTTTACTTGCATATGAGAGTTACTGCTTAACCAAGCCATACTCAGCATGTTTGATAAGAGACCAGAAAGTAAGAAAAGGTATTTTCTCCTTGGAAGTTAGCAATTAACTTATGAAAAGCACAGAGATGTGCCGGACTGATTTGACAAACATTCTAGAAGGTAGCTTTCACCCACTGCTCACCCGGTGTCAGCAACTTGCCGTATCTGAAATAGGAAGACCAAGGAAACCTTATTGAAATAATTCCAGGATGCACTGCAGGTCAACTGGAGTAAAAAGCAGTTTCATTGTTGGAACGAATGATGCGTAAACCCGGCGTAAACTAGCAACAATTCCTGCGCCCTGCTCAGCACACCTGAAAGCTGTCTGTGCGGCATTGACACCTGTATCCATTTTCCTGCAAAGATACCTTGCTTGACCAAACTTGAGTCAGGCTCCGAAACCCTTCCCAACAAGGCCCATCAGTGCACTCCCTTGTAGAGTGCAGTTTTGGCAAGAACCCTGCAAGATAGTTTAGTCAAACCCTCCACCCTAAACATCTGATCAGGTTCCTCAGTCTCCACCACCCGCCAGGTGGTGTCTGACCACCCTGGCCCATCTTCAGCAAGAATCCTGTTAGGTTGCTTGAGCCAGAAGCCCGCTCACCCCGGACGTTGCCTCTAGTACTTTCCACCCACCGACCCCACCTGCTCCTCGGCTGTAAACCCCACCTGCCCTGCTGTACTGGGAATGAATCCGGCTCTACAGCGAGGTGTCTCTTTCTCTATTGCAACAGCCCTGAATAAAATCTGTGTTTACCACAATGACTACTCTCCCGCTCTGGTTTTTCTTTGACACTCCCCAGTGCCACACGTGGAGGTCCCCAGAGAAACTCACAGAGAACCGAGCCAGGCCACCTGCCAAAGGAAGGAGGGAAGGAAGGAAGACACCTTCCGGCTGTCCAAGCCTTCGTTTGTACTTACCACTCACTTGTCTTTTCTGGTTTCCTTTGTTTTTCTGTGCTCCATGTGTCCTGAAGTGTCCCTTTGCTCAAGTCTACATTTTTGTTCACTACTTCTTCAGGTTCGTGGATGAACAAGTCTACTAATTTTTTAAAAATAAGATCTGCTTTATTCCAAAAAAAAAACCTCTATTCTTCACATGAGAAACAAGGGAACACAACACAAGGATATTTTCTTTAAAGTTTACGTTGGGATATAAAAGAGAAACCTTCTCTGGTCCATTTTTCTTCTCGGCCACTTTCAGGTCTGAACCTGCGGCGCTATGACGTCAGGTGACCTAAGACCCGGAAGAACAATGGACCGAGCTTGCCGGTTTTAACCACGCCTCTCAAAGGTCGATACGTCCACTCGCCGCAAAGTACATCCTGTGAAAATGCCAAGAATACAGTTTGAGAAAAAACCACCCTAATGAACAATTGTGCAAACGTGTTCCCGGCCCCGCGGCGCAATTGGCTCGCTTCGCTTCCGGGCGTGCGCTTCGGGGGCTGTGAACCGTTCTTGGCGTGCGGCGCTGCAAGTTTGACTCCGTTTCAGATATCCCTTGCATATTTTTCTTTCCTCCTAGGTTTAAAATTGCTTTTTAAATTCTACTATGTTATCAGAGGGGGTTGTGAACTCAAAATGTCACCATCATCTTTCCATTTATTTTCTTCGGGTTAAGTACTGGGTCTTAATACGTAACATATTCATTGAGAAAACCGCTTGGTCTACCTGCCTCTGGGCCTCTCTGTTCCAGCATTTGTACTTCTGTTTATCTAGGTGTGTTTCTTTGTTTCCACATTCATAAAAAGGACATTTTTAACAGGAGTTTTACGAGCTTGTTGTGAAGTCGGGGAAAGTTCCCCACTCCAATATTGAGAATACTGTCACTGTTCTATGGATAAGAATTCAAGGGCAAATAAACCCCTAGATATGGAGAGAATTGAGATGCGAATGTCCAGCCCAGCTCTGCACATCCGATGGCTGAGGCTGCTGAGTGTCTCCTCCCAGGTCCTCACCCTAGTGCGGTCTCACATTTTCATCCCCTCTCCCTCTCCTCCTGCTCCTCTCCCCGATGTGATTTGAGCAGAAACTAAGATATTTGGGGATATGAAGACATATTTGTGGCATTTATCTTGAAAAATCAGCCAACCAGCCTTCTATATGAAGGGGACACACACACACTCCAGGTTCCAGGCTCTGCGTCCCTAAACTCCCGTCTCTCCGGCCAGCAGCCAGACGCCATACGTCACCGCCCCCTCTGGCACTTACTCCTGCGGCCTTCCAGGTGCCAGTGCACTAGTTACTCCCAGCTGCACCCCACCCTGCCTCCAGACGCGCGCCTTCCGCCGCAGGCCACAGGTCTAAGTTGATTTCCGGCTCTGAAGCCTGGCTGGCATTTTTCTACTAAATATATCATTCCTGTCTCTCTCTTTTTTTTTTTTTCATTTTTCTGAGTTCTTGGGTTATATATTCACATCAACCATTTTAGTCAACTGCCTGTCAACTGGTGTCCATTTGTCCGTGGTTTCCTGGGTATAATTCAGTACATAAATGCACATCCATTTACAAATGCCACCTGGGTTTCCCAGCTCAGCCCAGCCCACAGGGAAGTCTGGGGTCTCTGGATGCTCACACAGAGCAGTTCCCAAGCTTGGCCCACCTCAGGACTCCCAATTTCTCTTTAAACTCATCCCTTTTGAAGAAGACCCAGGTCCTGCTAAGAGATCCCACAGGATCTGTCCTTTCCCTGAGATCTGCCATGGAGCAGCCAGTGCCATGGAGCCACCGCAGACTGAGCCGCGGTGCTGATGCTCCAGCTGTGTGTACAAAAGCTGTCCCTTGTGGAGCGGAGTGAAGTCCCCACCAAGGGGCTGCCCCCCATGGCTACCAAGCTACTGGCATCCATGTGGCCTCCTGTGACAGACCTGCTGTCAGGGATAAAGTCACACTCCGCCTCTGCTGAGAGAGCAGCATCCTCCCCCACCTGTGCCTGCCTTGTCTCTGCAGGGGAGCGCATCGATGGGTGGTGAAGACTAGCAAGGCGCTGCCTCCTGCGTTGATCCTCTTCCTATAGCTCCAGGACTCAGACACAAATCCGGGGGACAATTGGTTGTACACTGTGAATAACAGACCCCCACATGGACTCGAAGTCAGCTCCCCTTCCATAGGAGCATGCGTGCTTT
>CAUYSK010058194.1:0-30159 GCA_963575035.1 Avahi laniger
TCTGGGAGGCTGAGGTGGGTGGATCGCTCAAGGTCAGGAGTTCGAGACCAGCCTGAGCAAGAGCGAGACCCCGTCTCTACTAAAAAATAGAAAGAAATGATCTGGACAACTAAAAATATAGAGAGAGAGAAAAAATTAGCCAGGCATGGTGGCACATGCCTGTAGTCCCAGCTACTCGGAGGCTGAGGCAGTAGGATCGCTTGAGCCCAGGAATTTGAGGTTGCTGTGAGCTAGGCTGACGCCACGGCACTCTAGCCCAGGCAACAGAGTGAGACTCTGTCTCAAAAAAAAAAAAAAACCATAATGAGATAGCATCTCATCCCAGTTAAAATGGTTATTATCAAAAGACAAAAAATAACAAATGCGGGTAAATATATAGAGAAAAGGGAACTCTTATACATTGTTGGTGGGCATGCAAATTGGTATAGTCGTTATGGAAAACAGTATGGAGGTTTCTCAAAAAACTAAAAATAGAACTACCATGTAATCCAGCAATCCCACTACTGAGTATTTATCCAAAGGAAAGGAAATCAGTATATCAAAGGGATACTTCCACCCCCATGTTTATAGCAGCATTATTCACAACAGCAAAGATATGGAATCAACATAAGTGTCCATCAACAAATGAATGGATATGGAAAATGTGGTATATATGCACAATGGAATACTATTTAGCCATAAAAAAGAATGAAATTTTGTCACCTGCAGCAACATGGATGGAACCAGAGGACATTATGTCAAGTGAAAAAAGCCAGGCAAGGAAAGACAAATATTGCATGTTCTCACTCATATGTGGGAGCTAAAAAAGTTGATCTCATGGAGGTGGAGAATAGAATGATGGTTCCCGAGGCTGGGAAGAGGGGATTGGGGATGAAGAGAGGTTGGTTAATGGGTACAAACAGTTAGATAGAAAAAATAAGTCATAGTGTCTGATAGCACAGTATGGTGATTATAGTTACAAACAATTTGTATATTTCAAAACAGCTAGAAGAGATTTTAAATGTTCCCAACACAAAGAAATAATAAATGTTCTCTGTGATGGGTATCCTAAATACCCCACTTTGATCCTTCCACATTCTATGCATGTATCAAAATATCACATGTATCCCATAAATATGTACAAGTATTAGGTGTCAATAAGAAAACTTTAAAAAAATAAGTAAAGATATACACCTGAGTAACATAATTGATAGGATCTAATTGATATATATTAAATTATATATTTTGAAAACAAAGAATACATCTTTTCAAGGGCTCATGGAATAGTCATCAAAATATATTAGGCCCAAAAAAACCTCAATAAATTTTATAGTTAAAAGATATTCTGTTATAATATAATCAAACTTCGAATCACTAGCAATTTTTTTAAAAGTTCTACTAAACAAATCTTTTAAATTTTTATTTTTTAACTTTTATTGAAGGGTTGGGGGGTTGTGAGGAGGGGTGTTCAGTTGCCTTGTTTTGTTTTTGTTGAGACAGAATCTCACTCTGCCTCCTTAGGTAGAGTGCAGTGGCATCATCATAGCTTACTGCAACCTCTGACTCCTGGGCACAAGTGATCCTTCTGCCTCAGCCACTAAGGTAGCTGGTACTCTGGGTTTTTTGTGGTTTTTTTTTTTTCTTTATTTTTGGTAGAGACGGGATCGCGCTCTTGCTCAGGCTAGTCTTGAACTCCTGAGCTCAAGCAATCCTCCCACTTCGGCCTCCCAGAGTGCTAGGATGACAGGCATGAGCCAACACACCCGGCCACATCTCTTAAATTCTTAAGCAAGGCTTTCATAAGAAAAGGAAATTAAAACTGAAATTGCAAAAGACTAAAACCAAAAATATTTTTTAGTTTTAAATAATTACATAAATATGAAAATGAAAATAAATGAATTAAGCATTCTACTCAAGAAACTAGAAAAAGAGCCATAAAAAAATTAAAGACTTTTTAAAGTTAAATGTAAACATTATGAAATTAGAAAACAAAAGAGCAATAGAGCTTTTAAATATATTCAAGGGCCAGGAGTTGTGGCTCATGCCTGTAATCCAGGGGCCCCCAACCCATGGTAAGTTGTATAATTATTTCATTATATATTACAATGTAATAATAATAGAAATAAAGTACATATTAATGTAATGCACTTGAATCATCCCAAAACCATCCCCCGATTCCCAATCTGTGGAAAAATTGTCTTCAATGAAGACAGTCCATGGTGTCAAAAAGGTTGGGGACCGGTGATAATCCTAGCACTTTGGGAGGCCAAGGCGGAGGATCCCTTGAGGCCAGGAATTCAAGACCTACCTGGGCAACATAGCGAGACCCTGTCTCTACATAAAATAAAAAATACTTAGCCCAGCTTGATGGCATGCACCTGTAGTCCCAGCTACTTGGGAGACTGAAGCAGGAGAATTGCTTTGAGGTTGCAGTGAGCTATGATCATGTTTCCGCACTCCAGCTTGGGTAACGGAGAGATCCTATCAATCAATCAATAAGTAAATTCAAGAACTAATTTTTTGGAAATAAAAAAGATAAGCCATCATCTAACCAAATCACTGCATGGGGGAGGGGAAGGGAAGAGGAAAAAACATAAATGCAAAAAATAAGAAATGAAAATAAATAATCTCCATTGATCAAGGATAATGTTCTCAACTCCGCATAAGTAACTGAAAAATTCACTTAAACATATAATTCTCTATAAAAAGATAGTTGTGGGCCAGGTACAGTGGCTCACGCCTGTAATCCCAGCACTTTGGTAGGCCAAGGTGAGAGGATCCCTTGAGCCCAGGAGTTCAAGGTTATAGTGCACTATGGTTGCACCTGTGAATAGCCACTTCACTCTAGCATGGGCAACATAGCAAGACCTTGTCTCTTAAAAAAAAATCAAAAAGAAAGATATTAAATTAAATGATTGTAAACCTAGAAAACCTGAGAGAATCAATTGAACGCTATTGCAAACAAGACAATTCAGAGGCCGGGCGTGGTGGCTTACGCCTATAACCCTATCAGCAGTCTGGGAGGCTGAGGCGGGAGGAACAGTTTAGTTCAGGAGTTCCAGACCAGTCTGAGCAATAGCAAGACCCCGTCTCTACTAAAAATAGAAAAAATTAGTAGTGCATGTCTGTAGTCTCAGCTACTGGGGAGGCTGAAGCATGAGGATCACTTGAGCCCGGGAATTGGAGGTTGCAGTGAACTATCATGATGCCACTGCACTCTAGCTGGGGTGACAGAGGGAGACTCTGTCTCAGAAAAAAAAAAAGACAATTCAGAAAAGTGACTGAGTTCAAAATTATTATGCAAAAAGCAACACCTTTTCTATAGTACAAAGCACAACTGATTAAATAATAGGATGAGGGAAAAGACATTCCTGCTATATTAGCAAGCAAAGAGATAAAAGATTTAGCAAACAGTGTGCAAGAACTGTATGAAAAAATCAATAATATATTACTGAGTAGCAAAAAGAGTCTTGAGTAGATTGACTTATGTCTGATAGGAAAAACTCAATTTTATTAAAGATGTTAATTTTCCTTTCATTCATCTATACACTTCAGGACATCACAATAAAATTATCAACAAGTTTTTTTAATGGGCAAGCAATAATATCCAGGTATCCTTAAAAAAAAGAGAGAGAGAGAGAGACTGCGCAGCTAGTCAAATGCTTTCTTCACGCCTATCTATTCCGGAAAGAAAATGCTCTGGAGTGAGCATCACATGGGTAGTCCCTTTTCTTAAGGAACAGCTGGAAAAGGACCCAGCAAGGGCTCTCTTGAAAGAGACTCAAATCTTCCCTTTCTTCCAGATGCAACATCACGGCTGTATGGCCCGGGGAAAGCCACAGCTCCTTTCAGCCACGATCCTGGGCAGTCCAGGGTCTTCAAGCAGAGAGAACACACCCCATGTTCCTGAGCAGCACCGGACACCGAACCTACTGGAGACTTGATCTTGGACTTAACAGCCTCCAGACTGTGAGAAATAGATTTCTCTTGTTTATACTTACCCAGTGTCAGGTATTTCATTATAGCAGCCTGAACAGACTAAGATATCCCCCAGGACAAGACATCACTCCACTATCTACTTCCTTTCACAGCCTCAAACTTCACCCAGCTTCTGCCCTGCAGATTGACTGGCCAAGGCTGCCTCCTCCTCATTAGCCACGGTCCCCTACTGCAACGAGCCCTCTGAGCCAGAACCAAGCTGGACTCACTCCCATCCCTCAACACTAGCAACCCCAAGGACCCTGGGGAGAGGGCCACAGACTAGACTTCTGGACCAGATATCACTGCATGTGGAGCCTGGAGCACTAAATTGCAGGTACTAGCAGAGACGTGTTATTTGCACCCCAAACTGTGGGGGCCACTGAGATCACAAGTATGCCCTTCACTCTACCTGCATCCCTCCTACTTTCCCATCTGGCAAACTTCTACTCATTCTTCGCCTTCTAAAGCAGGCGAAGTTAACCACACCCTTCTTCATGCCATCTCCAGGACTACTATGTACACTGCTCTATTATGGCTCGTATCACATTCTAGAATAACTGTCCAACTATCCAGTACACTGGAAGCTCCTTACAGACAAGGATCATGTCTTTCACGTCTGACTCCCTCATACCTAGCACTCTATTGCACACTTTATGTTCTCCATAGTGCTTGCTTGCTTGCTTGCTTTTCTCTTTCTTTCCTTTCTTCTGTCTTTCTTTTTTTTTTTTTGAGACAGAGTCTCACTCTATTTACTCTATTTCTAACTCTATTTTCCCAGACTGCAGTGGAGATATCATAGCTCACTGCAACCCCCAACTCCTGGGCTCAAGCGATCCTCCTGCCTCAGCCACCCAAGTAGGTGGCACTACAAGCACACCCCAACACATCTAGCTAATTTTTGTATTTTCTATAGAGATCAAGTCTTGCTATATTACTCAGACTAGTCTAACTCCTGGCCTCAAGCAATCCTCCCACCTCGGCCTCCCAAAGTGCTACAGGATTACAGGCCGAGCTCCACGCCCGGCCCATGATGCTTTCAAATGCATTAACCTTTCCAACTGTGTATAGACTATTAGAATGTTCTTCTTTATATTGGGCCAAAATCTTTCCCTTGGGGTAATTTTATCTGTAGCTTGTGATATCCCTCATTTGACAAAGAGTTCCCTGATAGTGAAATGCTAGCTCTTTGCCCTCCTCTCGTCCTAACCCCATTTACGCAGAAGTAAATACAACTACAGCTGCTGCAGCTACGCTTCCTATTCTCAGGATACTCTCAAGAAAGCACCCTGTCAACTCCCTTACATCATCTCTCTGGTGTGTTTGGTCCTGTGTGTCTCTAGGGAACCAGACAGTCCAATTTATTTAATGCCACATGATCTGCTGCACCCACATCAAGGTTTATGATCTTAATTTAATTTATTATAGACACTGTGACATGGCTTTCTTTTTCTGAAAAGCAGGTCACCTCTTACGCTCGTTATTTGGCAATCAGCCTTCTCCTAGTTGACAAGGGCTGGAATTTTTTATCTCTCTTTCCTAGTACTGGATAATATTTCTTCCTGCAATATGAATCAAAAACCTTAATAATGTTCATAGCCTTTGAGCCAATTACTTCCACTTCTAGAAGTTTACCCTAAGAAAATGGCCACAGATTGCACAGAAAGGGTTTATAGCAGAATTATTTATATATAATGGGGAGATTCCAGTGGGGAATTTGTGTGCAACCTCTCCAAAGAAAGTATGAAGGACATGGTTAGCCACAGAGGATCTTTCCAGTGTTCAGAGGGATTGAGGTATAGCATGCCTTGGGGGCTTGGAATAGGCCAGACACTGAACCAGCCTCTAGCCTCTCTAATCTTGGGACCACTTTCTCTCCCAAGGGGAAGCTCTCCAGTTCCCTGGTCTCCCATCTATCTCCAAGACATATGTGGGAAATTGCCTATTTCAAAGGCATCTCACAGGATAAAGTCTAGAAGGATGGGTAGCCCATCACTCCCAATCCAATATGGCCTCACCTCCCCACTGTGAGTCACCACTCACCTCCCTTTCTCTTCTCCCTGGAGATCAGAAGCATCATTTCCTAAGCTTTTCTTGGGAGTTTCTCTCTACTTCCTCTCTGCCAGACCTGGGTTGAAGTGAACATACATAGCCCTTTTACCAACTCCTCTATAGCAATAACTTAATTCATAAATAATTCATATTATTTATTGATCATATTCTTTTGATCGAAAGTGACAAAAACACATCCAAACAAGTTTCAACCAAAACAAGAAAAAAGAAAAGAAAAGAAAGACAAGAAGGGAAAAGGAAAGAAAGAAAAGAAAGTGGAAAAAGGGAGAAGTCTAGGAATAAATGACTTCAGGTACAGCAGGATCCAGGAGTCCAAAAGATAGGGTCCTCCCACTCTTTACCCTTCTCTGCTTTCTCAGTGTTGGCTCTATGCTCAGGTTGACTCTTCTTTCTCATGTAATAGCAAAGATGGGCACTAGCCACTCTAAACTTACATACCTTCCCATCCAATGATTCCATCAGTAGTTGTGGCAGGGGGGGTGGGGAGGGTAAAGGGTGGGGCAAGGGGTTCATCTCTTTTGCTAGTTCCAGGAAATGTCTCAGAGAAGGCTCCAAGTGGTCTGGCTTGGGTAATATGCCTAACCCTAAGCCAACCACTGTGGCCAAAGTATCATAGATCCACCCCTGGTGCTGGAGGGTGAGGTAGGGCTCATCTGAATTTCATGGACTTAGAATCGAAAGAAAGTAGTACCCTTAAAGATGCTAGATAAAGAAAAAAGCAAGTTCTTTGCACTTGACTGCCCCCATCCCAATCTTTGCCTGTCCTCGTACATAGTCAAGCTCCCCAGTCTCTCTTGCATTTGATCAAGAGTCAACCTCCATAGACTGACAATTTTATGTTCATGAGGCAACCTAGGGTTCCAAAGCCACCCATCCCCTTCATGTAGTTCTGGATATCATATTTGTGTCACAGCAAGCAGCAACAGTGGCTAAGCAATATGAGTGCTATAATTTGCCCACAAGTCTGACTTCACCCTGAGTGAAACCCACTTCCCTTGCTTACTATAAGGCAGAGATCTCTGTGGCAGGCTCTGAACAGAAATAAGAACTCCAAGGCCCTGCAGCCACAGCCACATGCGGTTATGCAATTTGTGCTCTGCACAAGCTTGGCTTGTCAAGCCAAGTATCCTGATATATCAGTCCACATCTGCACGCAGAAAGGGTGCCTTTTATGGGCTAACAACCGCCCTGCCTACAGCACAGGTACAGAAAAGGGATGACTGCCCCAAGGCTGACATGGGAAGAATTTCAAGGCTTGAACTGTAGACCTGGGTGACATGGCTTGAGTAGCAGAGCTATTGCCTTCTGAGGTATTCAGTGCTGCTGGGTGTGACATGGCTGGGGTACAGGGCAGTGAACCGGCGGTGCGGTGTTCCTCCAGTCTGCAAACGTCTGCTCCCCTGCTGACTGCCAACATGGCCAAACTCTGAGGGGAGCTTCTCTGTGAGTGACACAAGAGGCTCAGGGGAGCAGCAACCATCCACCTAGATATACCCTTGTCTCATTCCTATCCTTTGCTCTGCTTTCAGTTGCTTTGGAAGTAAACCAAAATGAAAGATCTTTGAGTGGGATCTAAGTGGCCATTCTTACCCATCCTCAACCCCAGACCAAACTTCATGATTCAGCCAAGCTCATCAACAAGTTGTCAAGGCTTCTGCCCAAACTCTGAAAATGAGTAAGTAAAGCTTTCTGGTGGAGTTATAGGAACACGTCCAGAAAGCCACATGAGGCCAAGTGCGGTGGCTCACGCCCGTAATTCTAGCACTCTGGGAGGCCGAGGCGGGAGGATCACTTGAGCTCAGGAGTTTGTGACTAGCCTAACCAAGACTGAGACCCTATCTCTACTAAAAATAGAAAAATTAGCTGGGCATGGTGGCCCATGCCTATAGTCCCAGCTACTTGGGAGGCTGAGGCAGGAGGATCGCTTGAGCCCAGGAGTTTGAGGTTGCTGTGAGCTAGGCTGATGCCATAGCACCCTACTCAGAGCAACAGAGACTCAGTCTCAGAAGAAAAAAAAAAAAAAAAGCAAGCACATGCTGTCTCCACTGACACTTCTATTTAGGGTTGAGTGGCCCCATCACATTTAGCATAGTTCAATTATCCTGAGTCTCCTTGGAAGCAGTGAGGAGTGGGCCTGGCCATCTATATTGTTGATGAATACAGAGCACTTATTATGTCCTGAGCACTATTCTGAGTAATTTACATATGTTATCTTATCTAAATTTCACAACAGACCTACATGATTATCCTCTTTTATAAAAAGAGGAAACTGAGGTTAAACAACTTGCCCATAATTACAGAACCACCAGCTAACTGAGGGACTTCACGTAGTCACTCTCAGAGTCTCTCCTCTGATTAGGGGAAATTCTGTCAGCCCCACATACTGAAATGTGTCCCTCCCATAGCATCTGGCTGTAGCATAATGCCGTGAAGAACTGGTGAAGTGACCAGGAACCTCCAGAATGTTCCCTGGTCTCCAACTCTCTGATTCCAAAGGCAAGAAGTACAGGAAGCCCAGCTCCATGACTTCACTCCTTTGCAGGTCTCAGAGCAGCTCTCACGTGGCCAGCAGGCTAAGCCATCTAGACATGGCTTTCTCAGCCATTGGAGTAAAAGATTAGTTCATATTGGCTGCAAGGTTCTCTGGCTCCTCAGGTAGGATTATTTCCATTATTGCATTCCAGATTCTGCAGAAAATTCTAGTTTTTGCAGACTCAAATTGAAATCTTAATGCCCTTGGAGGAGGACCAGATCCTTTTGTATTGGTATACTCTATTTTCCCCTTTGGTCCCTCCTTTGGCTCCAGAACAGGCTACTGACTTTTCTCACATAAGACACGAAGATCAGGCGAACCACATGAGCAGCATAAGCTCCAAGTCAACAGTGTCAACAGGGCCCAGGTTCTGTCTTTCCTCTGCTCCACTCTGTTCATGGTATGGGCTTTGTCCTCAAGTAGACTCCTAAGATATATTCTTATATCTGTTTCTTTCAAATGAATGAAAGCTTCCCAGAGGCCCCCAGCAGACACCCCTCTTTGCCCATCATGGGCAAGGAGAATGGGATCACCATGTTGAGCTTAGACTCAATAAATGCCAAGGAGTCAACTAACCTGACTACTTTAGCCTTCAAATTTAGCATCTGTGAGTTCATCAGGGTAGCAAAGCCAGGACAGGATAACACATTGCAGAGCCCATCAGTGTTGTAACAGTCCAATCTCAAGCTCACCTTGGTTTTTTTTTTGGATTTTAATGTATGATGGTCTTTTTTTTTTTTTTTTTTTTTGAGACAGAGTCTCACTCTTTTGTCTGGGCTAGAGTGCCGTGGCGTCATCCTAGCTCACAGCAACCTCAAACTCCTGGGCTTAAGCGGTCCTCCTGCCTCAGCCTCCCAGGTAGCTGGGATTACAGGCACGCACCACCATGCCCAGCTAATTTTTTCTATTTTTAGTTATTTGGCCAATTTCTTTCTATTTTTAGTAGAGACGGGAGTCTCGCTATTGCTCAGGCTGGTCTCGAACTCCTGAGCTCAAATGATCTGCCTGCCTCAGCCTCCAGGGTGCTAGGATTACAGGCGTGAGCCACTGTGCCCGGCCGATGATGGTCTTTATTTACAACTTTATTGGCAAAAAAGAAGAGAGTAAACTTTTAAACAGTTTAACACAGGGCATTGTAGCTGATTTTGTCAGATAAAAGTAGTTCCATTTTAAACATGTATCTAATTGCCCAAAGATACACAATATTGAATCTGCATATCCTTTCATGAAGTACAGTGTTCTTGTTTTAGGCTTTTGGGCAGTCTTTTAAACATATAAATACAAAAGAAATTAAATCACTCATTAAAAATTGTGTCAAATGGGCCGGGTGCAGTGGCTTACGCCTGTAATCCTAGCACTCTGAGGGGCCGAGGCGGGAGGATCCCTCAAGGTCAGGAGTTTGAGACCAGCCTGAACAAGAGCGAGACCCCGTCTCTACTAAAAATAGAAAGAAATTATCTGGACAACTAAAAATACATATAGAAAAAATTAGCTGGGCATGGTGGCGCATGCCTGTAGTCCCAGCTACTCAGGAGGCTGAGGCAGTCAGATTGCTTAAGCCCAGGAGTTTGAGGTTGCTGTGAGCTAGGCTGAGGCCACGGCACTCTAGCCACGGCAATGGAACAAGATTCTGTCTCAAAAAAAAAAAAAAAAAAAACTGTGTCAAATGAAGGTATTTTAAATGTAAATTTATGTCGCTCTTGGTAATAACACATGCCCAGTGAAAACCAAAAGCTGGAAAAGCAGTCACACATCCTACTTGAATGGATAATTACAATGATCGATCATTTTCTGCAATAACCATTATATTTTCAATTTATCATGAACTTACTATGAGATGTAGCCAAAGTCAGAAGAGGAGACATAGGGAGAGTGTTCCTTTTTTTTTTGGAAGAGGCTAAGCCCTCCAGAATTAGCATGGGAAATAAACATCCTGTTCATTCTAGGCAGAAAATAATTAGTTGATTTCAACTCATGCTGAGCTGACTTAATTTTTTCATTGACTTGTTTGATGTCATTCTTCTAAATTGAGTGTGTTTAATTCTTCTTCTAGTTCATCCAAATCTTCCCCAGTAAAAACATTTTCATCAACAGGAACAGCATCGATGGTTCCATTTTCCTGTCCCTCACCTTCGTTGTCTTCTTCTAAATCACTTCTTTCACCATTTTCAGCCCTGCCTCCAGAGGCTTCACTTAATTTATTTCCATCTTGATCTGAAGTACATGTTCTGAATTTTTCAAGACTGGCTAGAGTATTACCTGTCTCATCTACATCTCTTGGGATATACAGGCTTAAATCTATGTCTTTGATGCTCACTGAATCATCAACCTCATCACCACCTGTTCCCTGGGTGTAGCAGCTATCATCTGCTTCCTCCTCATCATCATCATCAACCAGTTCAGGACGAAATGTGAACACTTCTCAGCCCCTGATCACTAGTGTTTTCCCTGCTTTGAAACTGGCTTTCCTTCTTTTCATATCTTCTTCAAGTTTATCAATCTTTTCTTGTCTTTTCATTTTCTTCCATGCAAGAAAAGATTCCAGAGTGGTTTGGGTAACATTTGGACCTAGGGCAGAATGCTCTCTTTCAATTAGATCTTCTAATGAAATTTCATTTTCTTTCTCTTCTATATTTTTTCAACACAAATCCAGGAGGAAGTGCATGATGATAGATACATGCAAATATCACCCCCTCCAGGGCACACTCAAAACCAGCCATACTTGTTGTTTTCAATAGTTTCAAGGAAATGCCTGCATACTATTTGAGTTTTTGGTTTTTTCTTTTCCACCTCACTGTGTTTCTTGTTTACTACTTCTTCCAGCTTTTTCTCATCCCAATTATCCACAGTATCCTTTTCAAGTTCTTCATCTCTTGCATCAATGTAAACATTTCTCTTTTCAATTTTCTCTCCAAAGTCAAGTCATGAGGAAACTTACACTTATCTCCTTTAGTACACTGTCCTTGCTTGAAGAATGCGCATACCTCGGATTTGGAATCTGCACTTTTACTTATTTTTTGAGCAGCAATTACAGGTTTGAACAGCTCATTTAGTTCCTGCAATTCCTTCTTCTTGTCATCTTTCTTCAATTTCTTTTCAGCTTCACTCTGTGCTACCTGACGTGGATTTTGCTGACCAAATCTAACTTGATGTGTGACAGCCTTGATAAACTTTTGTTGCTTCTTTCCTTTCTTATTCTTTAAACCAAAAGTTTTATCTTCGATAATCTTCTCCTTCTTTTTCTGTTCTGCCTTTTGAGCCTGTTTCTTGGAGGCCATTTGCAGAGACAGACGACGCCGGCCACAGGTAAGCACAGCTGGATGCCGTGAGGGGACCTGGCCCTGTGGCAGGAGACGGTGGAAGGAAGACCCAGGTGCCGTCGCCCCACCACACAGAAAGCGAGTTGCTCATTCACCCCCAAACGCGGCCTTTGCCACAGGTTGGTGCCGCACAGCATTGTGGGTAGTGAGGAGAGGCACCCTCTCCCTCTATTGAGGCGTCTTTGCTTTGCACCCCTTAAGTCACTCAATGGTTTGGCAAGCCTGGAATAGCTTCTCATACACCCCTTATAACAGCTGAACCCCAGGATATTTCAAGGCTTGATAATTAGTAAGTGGAGCCAATATCTTTTCAATGTCTGAGCTCGCCCTTTGTTGTGACGACATTTGCCCAAATCTGACAGAACACACATCTGTCAAGGTGTCACTTCAGGTCTGTCTTCTCCTGGTCGTTAAGTTATGAAGAAGTTCATTCATGCAGCTCTAAGGTCCTACTGAAAAATGTTATGTCATATAACAAACTACGCAATCCATACCCCAAATCAGCTTTTCCATTGCGTGGTTAAAGGGATCAAGGATCCCTGAGATGTTCTGGGGCATCCCTTCAAACTGAAAAAAATTCAGTTTGGACAAGAAAGCATGTTTGTTTTTTGTTTTTTTCCCCCTCACCACAGTTTTTTCTTAGTACCACTCCTCACCAAATTACCACCAACTCCGTGCCTGGCAACAGGCCTCAACTCTGAGAAAACCTATACATGTCCCCATTGTGCCTGACTGTTTTACCCATTATCACGGTGGGGGATTTATAGGGCCTTGATGATAATCAGTAGCTCTTCAAAGCATTTCTGTAAATCCCTGATTTCAAACAATAAAATCTATTTCAATTTGCTGTCAACACAACCCACATTCCATTCATGGAAAAAGAAAAGGATATTCTAGTTTAGGGCTTCCTTTTCAGTCTCTCTTCCTGATCTCTAGGTGGTTAGAAATCCTCGTGATCAAAGCCCTTTAGAGTTATCTGCAGGTCAAAGTGGAAAAAACCCAGGAGCTGACTGATGAACAAGTGGTCAGTAGTTAAAAAAAAAAAAAGAAGAAGAAGAAAGAAAGAAAGAAAAAGCAAAACCCAGGAGAGGGCCAAGGGGCAGTACTTGGCTCTGTGCGGCCTCTGCCCAATCCTCCTACCACACCTGGGGACCACTTTGTACCTACTTGCTGCCTTCGAACAGTGCCAACATTTTTTTTTTTTTTTTTTGAGAGAGAGTCTCACTCTGTTGCCCGGGCTAGAGTGCCGTGGCATCAGCCTAGCTCACAGCAACCTCAGACCCCTGGGCTGAAGCGATCCTCCTGCCTCAGCCTCCAGAGTAGCTGGGACTATAGGCATGCACCGCCATGCCCGGCTAATTTTTCCTATATATTTTTAGCTGTCCAATTAATTTCTTTCTATTTTTGGTAGAGACGGGGTCTCGCTCTTGCTCAGGCTGGTCTCCAACTCCTGAGCTCAAACAATCCGCCCGCCTCGGCCTCCCAGAGTACTAGAATTACAGGCAAGAGCCACCGCGCCCGGCCAGTGCCAACATTTTTTAAAGGTTGGATTTAAGTTTAAGATCAGACAACTGGTAGCTGGAAGGGTCAGGAATCAACCCATGTCTCACTCTAAAACTGTTTTCACTTTGCCAAAATCACATGCTGTTGATATGTTTCTCTGGCTAGACAACCAAGACAATCAACTGGAAATCTATCAGAGCCACAAAGAGAGCTCAGTAAGTTGACTGAGTTTAAAACAACTTTAACCATTTCAGACAATAGAATGAAAAAAGTTACTATTCAAGGCACTTGCCAAAATCAAGGCAACTCCTTCTCTGGGCTAACTTTCTAGAAAGAATAAAAAGAAATTAGTAGCAATGGCTGCCCTTTGGGAGGGAAACCAGGTGACTGAGGATGGGGGTAGGAGGAAGACTTACCCTTCACTCTACTTTTGAGGTTTAGATTACTGTGCCATATGCACATATTATCTATTGAAAATAAGCAAATAAGATTCCATGGGAATTAATAAGTAATGAGGCAAAAATTTCAGGATGTTAAGAGGTATTAGACATCAGGACATTAGAACTGCCAATGAGTCATTCTATCACCTCTCCTTTACTTTTCAATCCAAAACAATATTAAACAACATCCAGATGCTATCAGAGAGATTTCAACCCTCTCTAATGAAATTTATGATTTTTTTCAAATGTCTAAGAAGACAGGAATCACCTCTGCTGTTTTTTAGGGATCGAGAACAGAGGTTTTACTTTTAGCTGGAGGACAGTTTGCTCTGGGAAGGATAGTTTGTAACCCCTTTTATTACTTTCCTTAAGGGAAAAACGATTGTCAGATTGAGATCCAATTAACTCTGTTTCAGAACGTTAAATGTGCATAATATCTCTTTCTTTTTTTAAAGAGAGATATTAAACAATAAGAAATCATAATCTGGAGCAGAAAGAGTTCTCACAGCATAACTTTATAAGCATTTAGATGTTTTTTCCATGGCAATTATGAAATTTCTCTTTTGCAAAAGGTACACACAGATCTTGGATATCTTGATCACTTTTAAGGAGATGATCTTGTGTAATTTAAGTAGAAGAGTCCACAGTCAGTTTGCCAGTCCCACATGTTTCTCAAGAAAGAAAAAATTATTAATTATATATTAAAAGGTTATAGTTATATAAAAGAAAAATTGACCAAAAGTCTCCTGGAATAGATAATATTTACAATAGCAACCAAAATATAAAATACAAAGGAGTCATTTTAACAAGAACTGTGCAGATTGGGAAGAGAGAACACCAGAAAACTTTTCTGAGGATCATATGAAATAGGGGCCTGAATAAATAAGGAGACTTGCAGAAAGTAGTGGCTAAGAGATCAGACTCTGCAGTCACAGGAACCTGCTATGCTTTTATAAACTCCTCACTTGTAAAAATGGAGATACTTACAGTACCCACTCCAGTAGAGAGCAATAAAGAGATACCCAGTCCTACCTCAGAGAAGGGGTGTTGTTACTTGTGATGTTGTCTGTGTTATACCAGGCTTCACAAAGGATAAAGATACCAGCATCTTCTGCAATAAATGGGACAGAGGCCTGAACAATTTGAGCCTAAACTTGTGATAAGCTGTATTTTCTAGTGCAGTCTCTACTATGAGTATCTGCCCAATGTCCACAGTCTTATGCCTGCATGGCCACTGCGTTAGAGTTCTCTAGAGCTGCAGGCCCCAAATCCCAGGTCGTGGACCAGTACCAGTCTGTGGCCTGTTAGGAACAGGACCACACAGCAGGAGGAGAGCAAGCAAAGCTTCATCTGTATTTACAGCCATTCCCCATCACTCGCATCGCTGCATAAGCTCCACCTCCTGTCAGATCAGCGGCTGCATTAGATGCTCACAGGAGCATGAACCCTACTGTAAACTGCGCATGCAAGGGATCTAGGTTGCACGCTCATTATGAGAATTTAATGCCTAATGATCTGAGGTGGAGCTGAGACAGTGATGCTAGCACTGGGAACAGCTGCAAATACCGATTATCGTTAGCAGAGAGGTTTGACTGCACAATAAATGTAATGCGAAACCTTATCCCCCACCACCCCCCAGTTTGTGGAAAAATTGTCTTCGATGAAACCAGTACCTAGGGCCAAAAAGATTGGGGACTGCTGCTCTAGAGAAACGGAGTCCAGAGGTGTGGGGGAGGGATGTGAGAGAAAGTAGAGGCAGATATATGTGTGTGTGTATATATGTGAGTGTGTGTATATATGTAAAGAGATTAATTTTAAGGAGTTGGCTCATAAAATTATGAGGACTAGCAAATCTAAAATTTGTAGGGAAGGCCAGCGGGCTGGAAATTCAGGTAAGAGTTGATGTTACAGTCTTGAGTTCAAAATCTGCAAGACAGGCCAGCAGATTGGAAACTCAGGCAGGGCTTCTATGTTGCAGTTGAGACAGAATCAGTTTTTCCCTAGGAAATCTCAGTCTTTGCTCTTAAAGCTTTTAACGATTGGATGAAGCCTATCCACATTATGGAAGGTAATCTGCTTTACTTAAAGCCAGCTGATTATAAATGTTAATCACATCTACAAACACTTTCATAGCAACATCTAGACTAGTGTTTGACCAAACAACTGGGCACCACAGCCCAGCCACGTTGACACATAAAATTAACCATCACAGCTATCTCCCAACTACAAGGGGCCTCCTAGACCCACCACCCAGACCATCTTTCCTTCCCCTATTCACTTCCAGGGATTTCGTATTTCTCCTTTTAGATCCTCTTAACACAAAAGGGCTGCTAACATCTTACTTTCCTGTAGTCTACATGCCTACTTCCAGTGGTCTCCTCAACGCCTCCCAAAGTAATCTCACACACACACTCACACACATATTCCTTTGGGGAGAAGGAGCAATTTAAAGGACATGAGGGTAATTTAGCCTGTAAAGGCTAACCAAGGTGACTTTCTGTTCTCCTCCTTCACTTGAGAAGGGACAGAGAAGGAAAGAAAAATATACATATAGATTTAACTTCTAATGGAATAGCCAGCTACATATGATAGAAAAACAAGGCAAACAATCTAAATGTCCTGCAACAGATGGTAGATTGAGAAAAAAATATGGCTCATATATATAAGAAACTACTATGTGGCTGTTAATGATCTTATGAAGAAGATTATTTTATCACCTTGAAAAATATCCACCCTATAGCAAGCAAAAAAAATTAGGTCATGAAACAGTATGTTTAATATGGTCCCAGTTTTATAATATACATATAGCAATTACACACATATGCAATTTCATCTATGTATAATTTAATTATATATATAGTCATCTAACATAAGATTATAAGGACAAATCATTATCCTATATGCCATTAAATGAAAGAACACTGCTAAATTATGACAGTGTCAATTTAAGATAGATCCCAATTTCAGAAATGTTAAAAAGTAAAAGATGCATCTTAGAACTAATGAAATACATATGTACATATAGACTATATATGCATAGAAAAAAAGTAGATTATACCAAAATAGAAACATTGGTTATCATTAGGTGATATAATTATGGATAATTAATTTTCTTTTTAGTGGTTTTCTGCACATTCTAAATTTTGCATATTGAAAAGGTGATTTTGGATAATTGGAAAAATCAATATATTTCCCACCCCACATCCAACTCTCTTCTTTTTTTCTTTTTTTTCAGACAGAGTCTCCCTATGTTGCCCAGGCCAGTCTTGAATTTCTTTCCCACCTTGGCCTCCCAATGTGCTGGGATTAAAGGGATGAGCCACTGCACCCGGCCCTTTCTCCTTTTCTCTTATTCCCCCTCTATTCTCTTCAGGTCCTTTGTCCAGATCCCAATCTAGCGTCATGCTGAACTGCATTGGAGCTTGCAGCAAAAGGGAAAATACGAGCTCCTGGCTTTAATGCAAGCAAACTCAGTAATATTTTCAAAATCTATTTCTTTGCTTATTTCATTGTCAATTGGGACATTGCCAAGTTTGACAATTTCTCTTGATCAAGTGATGATCTTAAATAAATTGTAATTAACTTAAGCGGAAGTAAAATCGTAATAAATTCTGTTTTGAAGTAAATAAAAAAATAATGTTGTGAGTTTTAATCTGTCTACTTTTTAACTTACTTTAATGCTCTAGGAAAAAATAACCATTAAAAAATACAGAAAAACATGTATGGAGTGGTGCACATTTTTCTTTTTGCCTCTATTCTTTAAATTTTTGATATTTTGTCCATAAATTTTTTGCATTAATTTTGATGCTTTTAAAATATTGCATTAAAGTATTATCTTGACTACTGAGTGTTTTGGTTGCCCCTTAAATTTTGCACCCAAGGCAAGTGCCTCACTCACCTCACCTAGTCCTGGCCCTGACCCAGTCATAACACTTTTTGCATTTATCAGCCTCCCTATAGATCAGGGGTGTCTAGAGGAGAGCAGTATGGCTTATCTATCCTTGTATTTCTGAATCTGATCCAATGGCTAGCACAGAGGCAGGCATATGGTGGGCTTCCATAGCACTTTGTTGAAGGAAAGAATGAAGTAAAGAAAGAAGAAAAACAGCTAATAATAATGGCTAACAATTTAAACATCTATTGAGTGTTTACTGTGTACAAGGTAATGAGTTAAACACTTTGCTTATTTAATCTAACAATCCAATAATAAAAATAATATATCCATTTAACAGATGAGGACACAGAGGCACACAGAGGTGAGTGAATTATAACACATGAGTGATTATGGCAGAACTTGAAGCAGATCTGCTTGGGTTCCCAAAACATCTCTTCCTTTGACTGTTTCTCTTCTGAGTATGGGAATGAGATGAGGAGGAAACATGAATATAGGGAGAAAAAAGGTAAAGAAATATCTAATTTAGAAGAACCAAACTGTCACAGTTTCACATCAGTTATCTCACTTGAGCTTTGTAACAATTCTAGACATCACTAACCCCACTTTATAAATAAGAAACTATGATACAAGGATGCGAAGGGAGACTTGCTCAGTTCCTCCTGGTGGGCGGCAGTGGGGAGTGAGGTAAGAGGTAATGATGGGTGAGCTGGGCCAGCTGGCTTCCCTCGGAACCTCCCCCACTTCCCCAGCTAGTAGAGCCAGCACCTCCCCATAAAGGTCAGGTCTTCCTCATTCTGCCCCACCCAGAGGTGGGTGTCCCCTCACCAGGGACTAAGTGTGGAAGGGACTGGTAAGGGCGGAGTTGGAGCTGACGTCAACAGCCTCACAGAGTTGCCCTCGTCTCACTTCAACTGATCTGCTCCTCACCAGGTTTCCTGCTTTTGGTGGGGAAACCCCCTGAAGCACGCTGATGTGAAAAGTGAAACTCAGAACACCCAAAAACAGAATCTAAAATGACCAAGAAATAAAAACCAGATTGGGAGGAACAAATGAAATTCACAGGACTTCCTAAGAAGGGGTCATCTTGGGTCTTCGCAGGTAGGGCAGTTCAGGCATGTCCTACAGAGGCGCTTACGGGAAGTTTCAGTTATGAACATACATAGATAATTTCTGGAGAGAGGGATAAGGTCCGGGGAGGTAGAAAATGTAGCTTTCATTGTATATCTTTTCATAGTGCCTTAAAAAAATCTGCATATGTAACTTTTTCATTTAAAGAAAACTATTCTTTAAGTGGCCTGCCACCAGTGGAGGCTGAAGTCACTGTCACCACTCTGTGATGGCCTATCTACAAGCCTTCCTGGAGCAGAGGGGAGGGAGCCACAACCATCCTTCCTGCTAGGAGAGAATAGCTCAGTGCATGACACATTAGGGGCGGGTCACACATTCTGCGGACTACATCCGCCTCCAAATTAGGAAGCTAATTATTCTGAGGACTCAAAGTCACATTTAAAATCAGAGTCAGCTGAAGTAAAATCAGATGAGTAATTTGCTTCTGGAATGTGAAGCACAAAACACACACCGATGCTCCTTTTTGGGAAGCTGGGCACAGCACTCTCAGGAGCTCTAGGCTGGGGACAGTAGTCATGATCCCATCCTGGGAAAGAACAGAGATTACTCACCTCAGGTCAGGTTGGGTCCTGACTAAGCCTCAAGACCCCGGTCAGGATTACACAACCCCTGAAAGTCACAGAGCAGAGTGGTAGGAAGGAAGGAGCAAAGACAATAGGTTCAACCCTGTACAAGGAGTGTCTAGCCCCCAAGAAGAGAGAAATGAGAGGCAGCATCCCATAATCTTCCATGGGAAATGCCCCTATGCTGAGAAAGATAGCTCTCAAGTAAGGCAGGTGACAAGATGGAGGCAGCTGGGGCAGTGAGTTAGAATGAACCCTGAGAGGCTGCAAAGGAGCTGAAGGAGTCAATCTGTAGACAGCCAGCTTCTCTTTAGGAGCTTAAACCCCAGAGTCTCTGCTGTAAAAGGAAGGGAATTGTGGGAGGAGAAGGGGTTATTAGCTGTTTAGAGTAGGGCAGATGGACGCCTCCCCTTCTACCCACGTGGGAATGTCAGTCTTTCCCCATCACTCTAATCTCAGGTAGCCGAATGAGCTCTTCTGCACGCTCTGCTGGCCTTCTCTCCAGATTCTAGCCCTTAACACCTCTGCCTCTG
Organism: Avahi laniger; assembly: GCA_963575035.1. Taxonomy (NCBI): domain Eukaryota; kingdom Metazoa; phylum Chordata; class Mammalia; order Primates; family Indriidae; genus Avahi; species Avahi laniger. The sequence continues at coordinate 19,946 of CAUYSK010058194.1, forward strand.
GCCTCTTTCTCCATAGCTAAACCCTACCTTGGGGCTCCAGATTAGAAAACAAGATTATTTTTCTTTATTGAACTGTTAATCTCCAAGTGGCTTTCCCTGCCCCTCCCAGGTTATATGAGACCTATCTCTTGCTAGGATCTACCCATCCATGCCCCTGCTCCTAGGTCTTGGGGTTTTAGGAATACAAATCTATTTATATATCAAAACAAAAACAGAATTATTGGCTCAAGTTTCTACTGGAGAAAGTTTCCAAATTATAAGCTATTTGGAGTCATCCAAGCTACTTCTCTATTACTAAAATAAGGACCGGAAAGATTGCATCACAGAACTACAGAGCTGGTGAGGACCCACGAGCAGCAAGGCCCTGGCCATAACATTCAGAACATGGGCTTGGGAACTGGATTTACCTGGATTCACCTGGATTCTAATTCCAGCCCTGCCACTACTTGTGCAATGGTTCCCAAAGTCCAGTGCGCACCAGGATCACCTGGAGGTCTTTTAAAACACAAATTGCTTGACCCCATCCCCAGAGTTTCAGATCATTTAGGTCTATGGTGGAGCCCAAGTATCTACATTTCTAACAAGTTCTCAGATGATGATGAGGCTGCTGGTCAGGGAACCACACTCTGAGAAACACTCTCTAGCTGTGTGATCAGCCGCCCCCCCTACCCCGTGTGTATTCGGGATAATAATCGTAGGCATCTGCTGGGGCTGGGATTTACCTGCCACCTGGCACTTGGAGCCCCTAGCAACGTTAGTGGCACACGGTTAATACTAGCTCTTGTTGGATGGAGGGAAGGAGTCATTTGCCCAAGACTGTCCAGCAAATGAGAAGCAAACCTGGGACCGAGGCCGGGCTCCTCACTGCCCGGCCGCTTTTTTCCCCTCCGGCGCTGAGGCCTCCGGGTCTGAGCGCTCCAGCCGGCGCGCAGTACGCTGCGGTGCCATGCCCGCGCAGCCCGCGGCTCAGCTAGTGCCAGTCGCCTTTGGGGTGGCTAGGACCGGCCAACCTTTTTCGGCGCTGAGAGCCTGGCCGCGGAGACTGCACCCCGGGGTGGGCTGAGATCAGCACAAGCCGCAGCAGCGCCGGCGGGCGCGGCGGGAGCCGGGCTGCACCTGGCCCGGGAGGGGCGGGGCGGGCGCGCCCGGGCAGACGAGGAGGGCCCGCCCCGGCCCCACCCTCCCGGCCGTCCCGTCTGGAAACTGCGAGCGGCTCGGCGGCGCCTCTGCCTCGGCGCGACAGGTAAGCGGCAGAAAGAACCCGCGACCCTCTCCCCGGCCCTGGCACCCAGAGTTCCTTGGCTTCTCGGGACTGGCCTCCAGTTGAGCTCGCTTCTGCCAAGTCCTCGCTCCCCACCACCCCAACCGCCAGCCTTCTCCTCCTCCTCTTCCTCCTCACTACCCGCCCCTGTAAAATGAAGGGGCTGGGCCAGACTGGTCCCTCCTGGCTTCGCTCTTTGCTGGTCGCGCTGGCCTCTGGCTCCTCCCTCGGTGGGACCCCCCCGTCTTTTCGCCTGTGGAACTAAGAGATGAATGGGGAGCCCCAGACCTCTGGAACTTGCGGCGTAGGATGGGGACAAGCCATAGCCCTCCCTGCAGGGCTCTACACCCTCTTCCCCTCACCCACTCATGCCTGCGCATTCCTTCTGTGTCCGGTCTCCCCAGATTGGGCCACAGCATGTGCTCTGGTACAGAAAATCTTTCAGAGAGGTTCCCTCCAGCCGGTGCCGGTGCCACGTTGCGCCTGAGCAGAAGGGGCGAACGAGGGGAAGGCTCGCTGGTGGGGGTTGGTCTGAACCCTGCTTGGTTAACTTCCCTGCGGAGGCTTGGGGCTTTGGGGGTGGGGAGGGATCTGCATGGCAATGTGAGGGAGGGAGTCTGCTGAGTGTTCATGACTGTGACTGTCACCAACTTCCCGATTTCCCCTCACTTGTTCAGAGCCCTAGGCTGACAAAAAAGAAAATCAGCTTGTTACTTGCCCCAAGGGCCAGTCCTCCTAGACCCAAAGCTCTGCAGAGGATAGGAGGGAGCTCTCCTGCATGTGTAGGGCTGCTGGTGGTCAGTTTGCCAGCAAAGCTTGGAAGAGACCCTCTGTGTTAGCAATAACCCATCACAGCAGTCCCAGAGAGGGTGTTGATGCTGTGCTTCTCAGCACACCCCCAGGCCCCAAATGCAGTTTTACAGACACTGGGTGAGGTTAATAATTTTGGACACACCAAAGAGCCTTGAGGGCTTATGCTCATTTTACCAGAGATGTTGTGCACTATGCTGGCCCTATTCTCCTCTCCAGACAGATGAGCTGTATCCCTACCCATCAGAAGAAGGGTAAGAAGGATGAGACAGGCAAATTCATGTGATAACTAGAACCAGGACAGGTAAGGGATTTGAAACATAATTGCATTCAAATTATCCAACAGAAGCCAGCCAGTATCATTGCCAGCATTTCCCGAACGCCTGTTCTTTAGCAATGCCATGCACTTTAGGAACTCAGAGGTACCAAGAGAAAACTTCTTCCAGGGCACCAGGGCAGCAAGCAGGATAGGACCGTTGAAGGGAAGAGGGAAGTCTGGAGAAGGATACAGGGCTGCTCAAAATGACCTCACCACAGAAATCCTGCCTGTGGCTTGCAGGACAGCTAACTCCCACCCACAGCAGCATGGAAGAGCTAAGGCCCTAAAAGGGGAGGCCCTGATGTGTATCAGGTGCCCTCTGAGGTCAGAAACGTCTTAGCCCAAGTTCAGCTGAAAGAAATCTGGGCAGGAAACGTAAGCACGGACTTAGTCCATGCAGCCATTGCCTGGAACAGACGTCAAGACTAGGAGGGCAGCTAACCCTAGGGCCAAGGGCTTCTCAATGCAGGCAGACAGGCAGCTGACTCAGCTCTGTCACTAATTTAGCTGTATAACCTTGGCCAAACCCTCCCTGGGTGGGGAGCAAATGAGAAGGTATATATGAAAGTGTTTTGGCAAAGCTCCAAGCACCAGCCAAATGCAAGACAGTATGGTGTCATGGTTAAGAGAGTGGGCTTTGGAGACACATGAACCTGAGTGCAAAATTCTGCATCTTCTCCTTTCTAGCTGTGTGATCTTGGTCAAGTTACTTAATCTCTCTGTGCTTTGGTTTTCTTTTGTGTAAAACAGAGCAGATAATTGTAACTTGATTTGATATTAAAAATGATGATATTGTCCTAAACATCCTCTGGCTCCCATGGACATGGTCCAACATCTCCAACCCTGGAAATGAAACTGAGGACGAGGGTGGGTACGTCTATGCCAGAGAGACCCAGTGAATGGCCATGCACAGCTTGGGCGGAGTCAGCTCTTCATATAGTCCTCTGCTCCTCTCTGGGAAAGCCCAAAATGTCCATTCTCATTTGTTAGGGATGAGAGTGAGAATTTGAATAAGCAAGAGGTCAAGTGCAGGGCAGTGCCTGTCTCTGTTCCGAGCTCAAAGCTGTAATTGTGCTGTGCAAAAGGCTTGCGTGGTGAGCAAGGATGGGTTCAGTCCAGGAAGAAAAAGGACTGTTTTATGGCACCTGAGAGCCCTATGGGGTCAGGTTATTCGCTTGTACCCTGTGCAACCTGGTCCTGAGCCCTTGGTAGAGATTTGAGGGAAGAAACTCAATCCTCACCTTCAGCTCTACAGATGAGAGAGAACAAAGGACACACAACCGGGGCAGCGAGATGGCATAACCATATACCTCAGGGCAGAGGGATGCTGCAGGGATTGGAAAGCCACCTGGATTGCTCAGGAAAAGCATTCTGGAGGCAGAAGTGTGGGGATCGGGAAGAGAAGGAAAACAGGATGTAGGTGGCCTAGTGTCTGGGCCTGTTGGTTCTCCCTCCTTCATAAAATCGAGTGGAGAAGTCTCACCTGGGGAGAGTGAGTGACATTTGGGAACAAATACACCTGGAAACTGAGGGTGGTGAGATGATCCTTAGTCTAGTAAGGCTTCTTGGAAGAAGGGGGTTTCTAGTAAGAATCTGAAAGAAAATAAATTGCTTGCTTAGCAAGAATAAGAAGGAAAGACTTTGAGGAGGAAAAGAGCCGGTGCCAAGAATCTGGTCAGGCTCGAGGATGAGTAGCAAACAGGAAACGGACTGTCCAGGCTCTCCGAGTTTCTGCCACAATCCAGTGGCGCTAAAAGAATATGCATCTGGCTGTTGGGATTGTGAAAGGGAGAGAGAGGCCTGAGGCGAAGCAGGCTGGCAGGCAGCTACTGCTGATCCTCCAGATGCTGGCCGATAAAGGCACAGTTTCAAAGGACGGTGCTGAGAGTGGAGAGGAAGGGGAGGATCCAGGAGGCTGAGAATGAATCAGCAGGACGTGGGAGTGGGCGTGGGCGTGGGGTGAACCTGACATTGAGAAGGGATTAAAAACTACCTGCCTGGGAGTGGGGCAGGGACGGGGTTGTTTGAAGGATTTCCATGCTACTGGCAGCAGTGGAGAAGTTGGGAAGGGGGCTGGGCACAGACCCTGAGTTCAGGGTGAGATATGTTGAGTATCCAGTTCTACAGCCGAGAGCAGACTGTGGGGAGGAGAGAAGGAAGAAAACTCAGTTTCTACAGTCTTCAATAACCCTGCTTCCCAATCTGGAGACTAGCCCAAGCCTTCAGGAATAGCCCTCCTGCTATCCCCCTTCTCATCCCTTCCCTTCCCCTCCCCCTAACCAACAGATGGTAAGACTCAATTCAAATTCCTTTGTTTGCCTTCTTTCAAGCCCAGCCTAATTGTCACTGGGGTTCCTCAGTGATTAGAGAATCCCATCTCGTCCCCCCTGGGACCCTCCATCCTGGATTCCTAGGGATGAACAGTTGCATACCCCTGCCCCACCTGGCAGCACCTAGAAATCTTCCAGTACAAAACCCGTGAGCTGTTGAACTTCCTGCTTGGTGGCATATTATTTTGATTTTTGGTGACTTTTACTTGGAATAAGTCAACAAACATTTACTAAGCGCCTACCATATGCCAGCATTATTCTAAGTATACAATGGTGAGCAAAGATGGGTTGGATTTTTCAACTGAAAATCCATGTTTGTATAACTTAAGCTTAAAATGTATGCAAATGTAAAATGAACCTAGGTATGCTGGGGGAGGTAACTTACAGACTAACTACAGAAATACCTTTCAGTGCATCTTTCTGGGAAAATAAGCCACAGTACTGCATCTTGAATCTTGGGGAAAAGCTGAAGTATCTTGAAGGTATAAGTATGGGAAAAAGTGAAAACCTCCCAGCATTCTGTGATCAAAAGGGTCAAAGGTGGGAGGGGCGCTCTAGAGGAGATAATTTGCTCCTCTCTTCACAGTATGAGTACAGAAGACTGGAAATCAGTGCTGTGTTTGATGGAGAGAAAGTGCTTGCAAGGAAGAAAGGATGATCATTTGGCCAAACAGCTTCCCAGGACTTTCCCCCACCAGTAGCTTGAAATTGACCTGCCCCCTCCCCAAATGATGTGTAGCTGCACACACCCATGCCCTTGGTTGAGAGTGATGACTGCCATCACTCTCAAAGAAGCTTGTAATTGAGCCAAGTCTGAGTAACTTGAGCAAACATCCCTGTGGAGATGTCGGTGACTGCTCCACGACTTCCTGCTGCCGACTTCCTGCTGCCACGTCTACAGGAGGTGAGCAGCTTAGTTGATAAGCAGAAAGAAACTTTGTTACAAAAAGGCCACCTGGCCAACAGGGTGTGTTCTGAATGGCTGACCCTGGCTTTCACAAAAGCCAAGACTGCCTGAGTCTTGCAGTTTTGGCAACTTTAAAGCATTTGTATCCCTGAGTGGGAGGAGAGCAAACGCCAGGGAGGGAGTCTAAGAGTAGAGTAGGGGAGTCCCAGGAAAACAGCCCTGCCCCAGGCTCAGGGAGGCTATGCTCAGTCCCCAGAATCCCCATGTGCCCTCCAAGGTGGATGAACAGAGCAGCAGCCTGGGAGCTGGGAGACCAGGTTCTGTTCCTGGGAGCCACTAGCTGTGTGTCACTAGAGAAGTCCCCTAACCGCTCTGGCCTCACCCATAAAATGAGGGCACTGGACTAACAGACAGACCTAGTCAAAATACAAGCTACCGTGCAATGGCAGAACATCCTATAACTCAACTACTTGTAGTAAGTGCATTCAGAACGTCATTTAGTGAAACCAGTGCTTAAGCTAGGGCTTACCCCTCTGGCCTCATCTCATTTAACAAGAGTTTATGGAACACCTGGTACATATAAAACTTGCGCTGGACTTTGCAAGTGATAAATAGCTGGAAACAACATGGCCTTCTTGGTCCAAGAGTTTGCAAACACGTGAAGGAGACACAAGGCAGGCTGTGATGAGGCTGGAGTGTAAGTAAAAACAGGGTGTTCAGGGGGCAAGGCCGGTAGAGATTAATTCTGCTAGGAGATCTGAGAATGCTTCTTGGAAGAGGCAAGGGTATAAAATGGAGGGATAGGACTGCATCAGACTTCTATGACTAGACCAAAGTAAGAAAGACATTTTACAAAAGATCTAGTACCCACATATGTGTGACAGGAAATCCCAGAAATCTTAGGGAAGCTTTATACTTTAATCATATTAGAAACTAATAACAAAAAACCCATCCTTTGAAAATTTAGTCATTTAAACTTCTTCTACCTTATTTAGTTGCATGAATTTTAAATAACAAATTTTTATTTTAATGTTTGTTTCAGTCTACTGAAGATGATAAACATTGCCCTGATACAAAATTGAAATTTAAAATTTATTATTTAAAATTCATACAACTGAATAAAGGTAAAAGAATCATAGATAATATTTTCCATCAGTGTTTTTTATTAAGTCTATAGCATTTATGCTTCTGAAGTTACTAAACCTTAAAACTGCACTAAGACTTTTGATGTACTCTCTATGTAAATAGTAACTGAAATAAAAATTTAACAAAACCATATTAACCCATATTACATGTGACTCACTTTGATATTTTCTTTTTAATTCTGTTCTGGTTGTCTTTCAAATAATTTTTTTCATGCTGATTTACAACACTGTAACCTTACTTTACAGTGTTATAATGAGTTGTATTCAGCGGTTTGACAGACACCGGGCTAGGTGAGGCCTCAGTTCCTTACACCAGTGAGAGCAGGTAAGTCCGTGTTCTGACCAATGGGGCCAGGAAGTGAGTCTCATTTGTTCACTCTAGGAAGGCTTCCTAGGAAGAAGAGGATTGCTGGCATCATCTCAGTATCGAAACTAAGATAGTCTGGTGAGTTGCAAGTCCAAGGGTGACTGGAAGAAAAAGACCGGAACCAATGCTCAGCAGCAGGGGGAGGGGAGTGAGTCAATGAGGACCGGAAGGCCAGGCTGCAGGAGTCCACAGTGAGGAAGAGCCGCAGGACACCGGGGACGGAACCCTGTGGAGCCCCATACTTGACAAAGTCCCATAACAGGGGCTCTTCTTTCTCCAAGGCTGGTGGAGGGATGACCTCCTGGACCTTGCTAACCACACTTCTGGGAATCATCTCCTACACAGGGAGCAGGAATCCTTTATCCCAAAGTCCTGTGGCTTCCATTGGATTATGTATCTCTTCTGAGGGACTTGTTCCTGTTGCCTGCATGCTGAGCAAACAAGCTAGAGAGGGAGTCCCTTACCACCAAGGCTAATCATAGGTGTCTGCTTTCGTTTCAGGATGTGGTTAGTACCTTGAGGAACTACAGGTTTCACAGAGAAAGCAGACAGCCAGGTTGGATTGAGAGAGCAGATGCCTGGGAAGAGCTCAATTTAACCTGAGGTCTCTTTCTCCAGGGGAAATAAAAGGAACAAAGACAAACTCCACTGCTTGGGACTGCAGGACAGTGCCAGGATGAGGGAGTTGAAGTGACCTCGTTATTCTGAGTGAATCAGTCTAGGAGGCCTTGCTGAAGGAGGTGAGTCTTGAGCACGGCAACAGCTAGTAACTACAGTGTTGCCACGCCTTTGTTTCTAACTGTGCTCTCTTTCTTGCTGGAGTGGGGAGGTAACAGAAAGCAGCAGAAAAGATGCAGACTGAGGGATGGCTCAACACTGTCACCGGCAAACGCTCCCCGGCTCTGCAGGCCCTCTGTCTGGAATTCAGTTCCAGAATCGATGGGGTGTCTAGTTCAAGCAAACCCCCAACCCCCTGTGCTGGCCCCAGCATAGTTCCACCCCTGGGACAGGAAACTGCCTCTATACTGAAGCCCGATTTCCTCCTTGAAGCCTACTTCAAGCCTACTGGGAACTCTACCCTTCCTAGCTTGGCAATTACTGTATGTGCTTTTATTGTTTCAATTTTTGAATAGATAACATAGGGTTCAAAGTACAAAAGAGTATTCAGTGTCTCCTCCCTGGACAGGTACTACCTTTACCCAGTGCTACTAGTTCTTGTTCTCCAACAAGATTTTAAAATCCCTTGGGGAAAGGAATTGAGCCTTATACCCCTTTGTGTCCCTCTGTGTTCCAGACGGGGTAAATTGTCCCACCTCTTCACCCAAGGGAGTTTCCCTAGCGCCATGTCCTCTGTCTTCCATCCACACTGCTGCTACCTTGGGTCAAATCCCTAAGCCTCTCTTAACTGGCCATCTAGCTGCCAAGTAGGTCCCTGTCGTAGACAACCTCTGCCAGCTATCATTGCTCTTCCTGTAATGCTGGGCTCCTAGCTAATCCTTTATTGCTCCCCGTGCCTCAGGTCAAGGGCCAACTCCTCAGCATGATGAACAAGGCCCTCATGACTTGGCTTCAGCCGCCTCTGCAGGCCCATCTTCTACTCATCAGACTTCATGCTGCCACCATACCAAACTACTTGCAGTTCTCTGATTGGCTGTGCTGTCTCTCCTCCTCAGCCTTTGCATATGCTGTTCCCTCTGCCTGAAATGCACTCACCTTGCCTGGCTGACTCCTACTCATGGGTTAGTGCTCCACCCAAGTTGGCCTAAGTTCTCCCCCTGCAGAACTTCTTCACAGAGCTCCCCATTTGCTGAGTTTCCTGTACCCCCTCCCCTGCAGCACTCGAGGCACCCGTCTCATGCTGCTTTCTCAGTGGGTAATCTCTGTTTAAACTCCTACTCCCCCCACTGACTCTATGATCCTTGAGGGCTAGGCTTGCTCCTCTCTGCATCCTTCGCACCTTGCAAAGAACCTGGCAGGTAGCAGGTATTCAACAAATATTGGTGCCAAAAACAAATCTTCTCTTCTACCTCCTAGACAATACTTAATACAAAATAGATGCTCAAAGATATTTCTTTTGTTCGATTTTTGATGCTGCTGCTTAATCTGATGTTATAAAAGAAACCACCTACCTCCCCCAGTCCAGAGTGAACTCCACTCCCCACTGAGATCACCCCAGCCACGTATTCCCCGGATCTCAGACACCAGGGTTCTCCACAGGTGGGAATTTGTGGGTTTAAATAACACCATTAAGTAGTTCAACTAGAGTTACTTTTAAGCAAAACATGCAAGGGGTGATGAACATGGCTTTGGCCAAAGACCAGGTACTTGAGGATAATTGCTGGGAAGCAGAGCAGGGATTTATTATAATAATAGAAATAATTGATACCATTTATTGAGGGCTCAGTGTCTGACAGGTACTCTGCTGAGTATTTTACATACATTATCTGATTTAATCCTCACCACAACCCTGTGAGTTAGGTGTTAGTTACCCCTACTTTATAGATGAGGATATAGAGGCTTAGAGGGATTAAGTAAATCACCCAAGGGCCACACCCTTGCTAATGATAAAAATTAACACCTTTTGAGAGCTTACCCCTATGGGGAGACTGCTAAGCTTTTTCCATGAATTGTTTTTTTGAACTTAATCCTTATAACAACCCTAGGAGGTAGGTGCTGTTACTAGAAGAGGCAGAACTGGGATGTGTGCCCAGGTCTCTTGACACCAATATCTAGTTGCTTACCCAGTGAGCTTTATACTTCCGGAGCTCTCCACAGAAAATTCTGCAAGCATTCATCCTCTGGGACGTGGGGCCAGGTGCCTGGGGGGTGGAAGGTGGCGAATGCCCATGCCTGGTCCTGCCTGGAAGATGTTGTCATGGAACCTTAGATTTCTTTTAAATTCTTTTTCATTAAATATGAGTAGATAGGCCGGGCGCGGTGGCTCACGCCTGTAATCCTAGCACTCTGGGAGGCCGAGGCAGGCGGATTGTTTGAGCTCAGGAGTTCGAAACCAGCCTGAGCAAGAGCGAGACCCTGTCTCTACTAAAAATAGAAAGAAATTAATTGGACAACTAA
>CAUYSK010058195.1:0-68450 GCA_963575035.1 Avahi laniger
GCTGGCCATTATTCTGTCTTCTTTTGAAAAGTTTCTGTTCATTTCCTTTGCCCATTTGTTGATGAGGTTGTTTGATTTTTTCTTGTTGATTTTTTTGAGTTCTAGATAGATTCTGGTTATCAGCCCTTTATCAGATGTGTACAGAGCAAATATTTTTTCCCATTCTGTGGGCTGTCTGTTCACTCTAATGATAGTTTCCTTGGCAGTGCAGAAGCTTTTTAATCTAATTAGATCCCACTTATTTATTTTTGTTGCTGCAGTGATTGCTTTGGGGTTCTTCTTCAAGAATTCCTTGCCTGGGCCAATGTCTGAAAGGGTCTTCCCAACATCTTCATTTAGAATTCTTAAGGTTTCATGCCTTAGGTTTAAGTCTGTTATCCACCTTGAGTTGATTTTTGTGAGAGGTGAGAGGTGGGGGCCTAGTTTCAATCTTCTGCATGTAGCTATCCAGTTTTCCCAGCACCATTTATTGAAAAGAGATTCTTTTCCCCAGTGTAAGTTTTTGTCAGCTTTGTCAAAGATTAGATTACCATATGCAGATGGTTTCATCTCTGGATTCTCAGTCCTGTTCCAGAGGTCAATGTCTCTGTTTTTGTGCCAGTACCAAGCTGTTTTAGTTACTATAGCCTGGTAGTACAGCTTGAAGTCTGGTAGACTGATACCTCCCAGTTTGTTCTTTTTATTTAAGATTGCTTTGGCTATTTGAGGTCTTTTCTGGTTCCATACAAAGAGTAGAATTATTTTTTCTCCATTTTTTAGAAGTGGAAATAGATATTGTGGATTCTGTAATTAGTAAAAAACAAATTTGGGACTTAAACACATGCCATCTGACTGAAAGTGCAGTGCTAATGTTTTATTTGATTATTATATTATTATGTTAACCAAAATTTTTTAGGCTAAATCATGTTAGTTCAATTTTCTGTGTAATTTTGAGTAACTTTTCACTATACTGCATGACTCAGTGTGTACAAAGTCACAATGTCCCAAGTTCAAAACAAAATGATACTGTTGGGATTAGTGTGAACAATATTCCCCGAAAATGAATCTGGAAGAAAGAGACTTTATTCCAGTGGACAGTTTTCAAATCAGGGAGACACAGACTTAGGTGTAAAACGAAGATGTGTTTCAGAGAACAAAGGAAGGCTTGGGTTTTATAGCAAAAAGTTTCTGCCAAGGTTCCCAATCAGGCTTGTTTATGCAAATAAAGGATTGAAATTTACTTAGCTCTGATTGGTCAATGTAGCTGATTCTTGATTGGATGATACAGCTGAGCCCTGATTGGCTGGGGCAGGTGAGCTATGAATGGTTGTTATTTAAGCCCAAAGACAAATGGCGCAGGTTTTCAGGCAACTCAGAGTGTCTGTGTGACCCCTAGTCAGCAACTGGCTGCTTGGCTGTATTTTAAATTTAGGCCCCGTTTGCCACTTTGGATCCATCTTGAAGGACTAGCACTTTCAGGTTCACATTGTTCGCACTGTATACTATTAAACAGTGAGAGATTCTCAGTTGCACCCATTACATATTGTAGAGTCTTGCCTATGATAGCATTTGAATACACTATGACCAATTTTGGCAATGTGTCCTGAGAAATATTTAATAAGCATGTATTATATACCAGAGATTGTGTTAGACATCAGGGATACAAAGATGAATGTGTCTTTATTCCTACTCTCAAGCAGCTCAGTGTGTTGTGAATGTTGATATCAGATTGCTAGCTGTAAAGGAGTGGAAAGTTGCAGGAGACATTTTTTAAAGTGTGATAAATCTTATGCTAGCGGTATGATTCAAGCACTCTGGGAACATGCAAAGTGATTCCTCTTCCCACCTTAACATTAGGAAAAAACCTCCGATGTATATTGAGTAAATAACACTGTCAATTCTCATGCAAGTATTAGTCTTATGTGAATGTTGTGAATGTTGTCCTTCAAATCAAAAATAGAATCTTATATCATTTTACTAGGACTGGGATAGGTGCTTCAATTGGAAATTAGTTATGCTAACCTCAGAAGTAAACTAGCTGTATTTGTGTGAGGCTCTTGAGACTTGAGAAGTGGGAGTCGAATTGGAGTAGAAAGAAACATCTGGGAGAAGCTCTCCTTCTGGGATGTGTACTTTTTAGCTACTTCTATTAGGACCTGGACACATGACAACCCTGAACCACTATTAATGACATACACCGTATATGTTTTATTTTCCTAACTATGCGGTAAACTTTTGGAGGATAGGTGCCAATAAATTTGTTTTGTTACTCTAGATCCAATATGCTGCACATTAGTAAATGCTCAGTGAGTAACTGTAAAATAAATAAATGAATTAATGAAAAAATATGGATATAATAAAAGAAATGGTCAAACTACTGCAGAAAGCTAAGTTAAATAAAAGTACATTAAATCTTTAACCCAGGTCCTTCCACAGCTGCTTTCTTTTATCTATCCAGGATACTCAGGGAGTAGTTTCAATTTTGAGATTAGTAAAGGAAGAGGGATATTTGGATAATTATCTATTGAATAGAAAGAATTAACCATCACTCTTCTTTGCTGATGATTAAGTTATTCATACAAGGCTGAATAATTTTTAGTTATTTTTACAGACCATTACACCTCCATCATCCTTCTCAGGTTACATAAACATAGCATGTGAGGCAACTATTTAAAAGACTATTCATAATAAAGTGACCATTGATGATCAAAGCATTTAGAGTAGTAACTGGGCATAGTGGCACTTCATATTGATATACAAAGGGTTATAGAGCAAATGTAGAAATGAGAGTAAAACTGATATTTTTCATACAGTCGACCTAAAGCTTGTTTCAAATTGATAAATGCCATCTCTCCAAACAACAAAAAAAAAACTAAACAAAAGCAACTGAAAACTTGCTCTGAAGTAAACAGGTGAACAGTGTGTAAGACAAAGCAGTTCCCCAAAGGCATTCTTAGCACATGGTCATTATTTAACCCCTGACTGAAAATAAACAATGCTGACGGGGGTTTGTTGGGGAGCTGTGATATATGAACAGTGTCAGGGCTGTAGGCTGATAACCTATAGCTTGACATCCTTATCTATAAACGTTGACAGACACATCTCTTTGTTATTGTCACTTTATTAACTTGCACCTTTGATAGCAAAAGATAATCTTTCCACTGTTTAAAACAGCAATACTTTACTAAGTGAAATATTTGAGAAACTGTCAATGAAATTCAATTTTATACCAGATAACAATCCTTTATACTTGGATTCATATTAAGTAACTGTTTTAAATATGGGATGAAGTTGTTTGCAAATCAACAGCATATAATAAACCGTTTTGTCGTATTAAATTGTTTATGCCCAATAATCATGACAGCTTCCTTTTAAAAATAATGCTTTGCTAGAAAATGTTGCTCTGGTTGCCTAAATTAAACATTGTTGCCTAACAAATTAATATTTTGGTCTTGTGAATTTTAATTGTAATATAACAGCTGTTCCTAGTTGGAACTGACTACTTGCTTTCTTAATAGTCTTTCTACTCTGTGGATACAGTAGGAATTTCACAAGCCTTCCCAAAAACATGGGAAAGTAAATCAGTTTCATCCTATTGTGCACAGGAATTAGAAAAGTAATCTTCTGGTGACATCTTTTCAGACAATTTGTTGTTTTTGCTTGATGGATTTTCTGCCATTACCCTGATATTGGTCACATGATATTAGATATTCCTGATGTCAGTTTGAAATTTGTTGCCTTAAATCCCAAACCAAATGTGTTTGGAGCTAGGATGTCAATCCTGATTGTTCTTATTTCTTTCACCTTTTGCTTTCCCGAGGGATGCCCTAATTTACTCCATTTCCCCTGAGGAACATCTTTGCTATCCTGACCTCCACAGTGTCCTTGTTGTGTCTTGTTTCAGATAATATTTAATTAACTGCCCAGCACATCTTTCTGTCATACTTGCAGAGTCTGTCCATCCATATTAATCATACAGTTTATTGTCAAAGTTGTGCTTAGAACATAAGAATGGTTTCATGAAGTATATGACTTTGGAAACTATATCAAGTGTTAGATATAAAAAGATGATGTTCTCCTTCTTGTTCAGGGTTATTGCCAATGTGCCCTGAGCACCTGTGTTTTATTAAGTAGACCAACACTGATGGAAAAACTGAGAATTTAAGCAGCATTGATCTCTGAGATTTTCATAGCTGGGATCTTTTCTTTCTTTTCAATTCAGAGCCAATTTTAGGGAAATTGTTAGAAGCACTTGGTAAGGTTATGCAGTTTCCTCATTGTTGTCTGTGGTGTGCATCAGTTACTGGAGAACAGCTTGACTGGAAGCAAACCGGTCACATTTGTCTTCATTTTGCTTAAGTCCAAATCATCTTTTTCCTTTGCTACGAAGAAGGGAATTATGATTTCCTTTTATATTTATATTTTATTTCTACAGTATCTTAATTTTAAACAACATGCCATCACAACAAGTTGTTTTTATTTTAATTCAGGAGATCATCTTGCATTGATATTTGCATTGGTGTAGCTTTCCTTGAGGTCCTTCTGCATTTGCTGTTTCGCCGCTCCTCCATTCTTGGTACTGGCATTCAATTTTCTGCATCATGTGAAAATGCTTTAAGAAAGATTTCCCCCAAATTTATTTAAAAAACAAATGTCACCAGAGTGATTTGTACTCATCTCAAAACTTCATCTGGAGAAAATGTGTGGCTCTCACTGTACTTTGGCCCTAGTCCAGAATTTCCAGCAAGAGAGAAATTACAATAATTTCTTTAATCAGAAGGGAATTTTTAGAGAATGTCTGGGAGAGTTATCCACCAAACATTGAGAAACTACCAAAATGTTGTGAAAAAAAAGTCTCTCTCTCTATATATATGTTACTACTTCTATAAAGCACCAGATTTCAGAAGGGAAGGAAGAAAATGGCCTCATTAATTTTATTTCCCTTTTATTCTCAAGACCCTCAATACCATTCTGATTATATCTCTGACTTACAGTCAAACAAAAAATTGTTGATCCTTATAAGAAGCAGGTGGGGAACCAAAATGAGAACACGTAACTGGGAAATGGAGATAAATCAAGCAAAATGTGGGAAATTGAAAGACATAGATTTAGGAATTTAACAAAATTGTATATATAGTAAACTTTTCTTTTATATTTGAAATCAAAGTCAATAGACAGTTGAAGATAAATGTAACTTTGTATTTATTTGAAGAAATGAGTGATCGGTGTAAATTGCAGAGAGATTGACCGAGTTGGGTGGGAGGAGTACAGCTCAGGCAATTGACTTTCATAGTGAATGGATTCAAGTCACTCAGTCTCTAGTTTTACTACTTCAGTACCTTAAATGGGATTTATTGCATAGATATCTATATTCTATGTGTTTCTTGTTGCAGTTAATATATGGTATTTTAAAAAAATGACTGTCCAAGGTATGTGTGTGTTGGGGGATAGGGGTGCACAAACATTTATTATAAATGAACTTGTTACTTAACAGAGACTTGAGTGCCTTCAAATGGTATTTATGTTTATAATAATAGCAAAAAGATGCAGAAATATCTATTCATCAGCAAGGTGAGAATGAAGAAATCTAGATTTTCTTAATTGTTTTAAAGGCTTTTGCAGTGCAGAATGGGAATTTCATGAGAGTGTAGCTGTTGGGGGGGTTAAGAAAATTATGAGGAATGGTAACATCACTAAGTGTTAATAGTTGCTTTGGTAGGTGATCTCATGATTCTTGAATTGAGGCGAGACACCCATAAGACCATACAGGTGATACCCAGCTTCTGGAGGGAGCATAGTCTAACAAAAAGGGCATATTTGGCCTTAGGGAAATCCTGGTTCAAATCCATGCACTATTACTTCTAGCTATTGTGACCTGGGGTAAGTATCTCAAATTCTTTGAGCTCAGTATTCTCAGCTACAAAATTAAAATAATATACATCCTCAAGGGTCATTAGGGAGATTAGGTGAAACATGACACATACCACTGCTCAGTAAATGGCAGTCTCACCTGCAGTGAACATCCCTAGTCACGCAGTTTTGCTATTGGCTTCAGGTCCCGATAGAGAACAAAAACAGTTCAGGAATAAAGCGAAGCGGCTAGTCAATCCCATTTACCTCAGTGATGGGAAGGCATGCGAGTCAAGACACAGTGCCAGTGCCATATGCCAGTTAAATAAGCAACTGCACTTTCTATGTTCTATATTTTATTATGATCTAGGTCCCTGAATAAGATATTTTTCTTTTGACCAGAAATAAACATCACTGATGACTTTATTGTCTTGTTATGCATAAATGAGGAGGCAGACTGTTAATAAATTTTTGTGACAGACACAGACATGCATACTTTCTTTCCTTTACAGAATTATAAATTAACATCTTTAGAGAGGACTTCCTTAAAATATTCCATCGAGTTTATGCCTTGTCTAATAAAATCACAAGTACTGTACATGTATTTGTGCTCAGGCATTTTTCCTTTTGTAATAGAACACATTTACATGAACAAAAAACAGAACCTGTCACATTTTCTCAGCACCTTATTTTTATGCTATAATTGTGTTACAGAAAATTTACCCTCTGTCTAACCCTTAATCATACTCACATGCACCTAAAGTGTATTGCTTAATGTCAGAAGTTAATAATAATAATAGTCCTCATTTACATTTATGTAAAATTGAAAGAACACAAGAAATTATAAACGTTTAAAGTTATTTGCTACGTTAAGACATGAATTAATAAAGGTTTTGTACCTATGAATTCTATCTCTTAGATTTTAATAATTTTGATCATTTTTAATTTTTTTTTACTCATAGAACATTTTGAACAGTTTTAAAGAATCTTGGTATATTGAATGCTGCCCTTAAATGGTTTTTAAATGGATTTTTATATAATGAATCAAACACAAAGTAAAATGTAAATAATTATATATTATATAGGAATTTTTAGGAACTGATGCTGGAAGGCTAATTTTCATCCACTTATACAAGCATAAAATATATGTTCCTCTTCTAGACTTTTCCTTTTCTCCCCATTTGTCATGCACAAAAGCACACAATGCTTTTTAATATACACTTGCCCCCAGATTTTCAGAATAAGTAAATTGTAAACTATAAATGTAAACTTTATGACACTTCCTTATAGAGGTTGAAGATTAAGAAAATATTTCATGGTTATGAGCAGATGCTTTCATTCATGTATTCAGGAAGTATTTAATATTTTTGAGAACTTAAAAAAATAGTTCACAACTGTATAGTGCTTCATAATTTAGTGAGTGGTTTAGCTCATGTAATCCTATTGGATTTTAGAAAAGCAGCCCCGGGAGTAAGGTGGTACTAAATAAAGAGTCCCTTAAGAGTTACGGATCAAGAATGCCATTATTATTAATGGCTAGTGGAAGATTTAAGACATAGTATTTGAGTGGTACCTTGAAGGGTGATTGATTCGAATAGGTGTGGATTGGGATTTAAGTTATTCCAGGTGGAGGGAATTCAGAAACAAGAGTGAAGTGATAAGAAAGCATAGGGTGTGTCTGAGAAATGTAGAGTAATTCTGTTTGGCTAGAGATAGAAAAAGAGAATTGAGTTGAAGGTTTTTGAATGAGGACCAATAGAAGAAATTTCTTTGCCTCTCTCATCTCTTTAAAGATACATTCAAATTCCCAACATAGAAAGTCTTTATTTTGAAATGAGGTTTAGCTACTGGAAATTTTTTCATAGAATATTGATTAACTAATTTCTTAGTTAATTTAAAAAACCTTTTGGTAGTATGAATATATTGGTACCATCTTCCTGTGTTTACTTCTATTATTAAATAATTCTATTTTTGGAATGGCACTTACCTTTTAGCTGGAAGGAGAAACTTCTTAGACATATGGAAGAAGTAACTTATACCTTGTTTATTCCAGCTGTTGGTACTGGAGACAAGACTTGTTTGGTCATGTAGGATAACATTTATAATACCTAAATTCTTACCATTGACATTGCATCTATATAAATTGCTTTGTAGTTTAATTGAAAACACAAAATGAGGGAAAATCCCT
Source organism: Avahi laniger (assembly GCA_963575035.1). Taxonomy (NCBI): domain Eukaryota; kingdom Metazoa; phylum Chordata; class Mammalia; order Primates; family Indriidae; genus Avahi; species Avahi laniger. The sequence goes on from CAUYSK010058195.1 coordinate 8,018, forward strand.
GGGGAAAGTTGAGGCAATGGGCCAGAATAAAGCTGAAAAATTTAAACTTATGCCAATAGTGTGCATGTAGGAACTACAATGAAAACTGAGGGAAAAATATCTCACTGTGTAAATATAGTTCATTGTTTGTTGTTATTTAAGGACATGACATCCCTACAATTAGGAGACTCTTTTAAATTAGTGAAGAACAGAAAGGAACTGACATATATAGTATGCATGACAAAATGAGTCAAATAAATATTCTATGGGGAAAAACTTGCAGATCTAAGTTTCTATTTGATGTCTTTTTCCTGAATCAACTGATGGGATAGTTTCAAAGGCTATTTTGTCCTTGGTTTGTTTTATATTCTGATTCCATTATTTACCTTCTTTGTCTATAGTTTTCCTTCCTCTTCTGGAGGAAGTTGACAGTTGATAATAGCATTGCCATACTTGGAAACTTTTGTGATATTTATGAGGGAAGTCTACTCTGAATTGACTGTCATTTATGAAAATCACCCTTTTGAGTCCTAGTTTTGATGATTTTAAAAAATATTACTATTTTGTTTGTTTTAGTTCAGTCTGTATTATCTGATCTAGGTCCCCCTTTTTTTCAATGGTGTGTCTTTGCAGAAAGCTGACAGGTGTTCGGAGACAGTCTATAATCATTGGCCCACACAGAGATCAAAACCTTTGCTTTGGCCTAGCTCAGTGTTCTAGCCAACTAGTCTATATTCATGATAAGTCAAATACTAAATTGCAAATAACTTTTAAAAATCATCAGCCGGCCCTTATTACACTTGAGTATGTTTTTTATTATACTGCCCTGTGGGCCTCAGAGAGTTCTAGCAACTTTCAGAAATAACCTCATACTCTTAGGAATAGTGTATAATAGAAAAGTAATCATAATTATCAGATACAGCATCTTTATCACATCAAATATTATCCAATAAGCATGTATTTGTCCATCATTTGATGCTAAGTAGGAGTTGCACAGATCTGAATACGGTGATGTCTTCCTGAAGGATTTTAAAATTAAGACAAGTCTTATGTACATCAACACCTAAAGGATATATGGCAGGATGAAAACATTGAAGAAATGTACAAATAAGTAAAATATTTACATTATATATATGGGAAGGGTAAATGTATTTTAGGTCTTAGGAGAATGAATATGTTATTTTGAGAAGTGGAAAGAGGCATGATTAATTTTGAAAGTTTTGTACGTTGATTGTATTTGGATAAAGGAAAATGATCTCTCTTCCTTTGACCCTTCTAGAAAATTTCAAGAAAGGGAAGGGTATTCAAGAGTTACTAGTAGGGGTAGCAATGAGATATATTGGCAATCTTTGGAATCCCAGGAAGAGTTTTTCTTGTGCAGTTTTGGTGAAGCACTTGAAGGGGATGAAAAGAATTTGCCATAGTCTTGAGTTAAGTCATATTGAAGCGTATAGCGCTAAAGGATCAGCTCTACTTAGTCTTACTTCTGGTGAAGAATTATGAAGCACAAATTATTAAGTGAAGTGATGAGCTAGGGTTAGGTAAGATTTGAGGTATGATGTGATTCAGATGGACTAGAAGGACAGCTTTCCTGACAGCATCAAATAACTGTTTCATAGTGCTAAGTAGTAGAAGAACATGTTGGAAATTTTAAGAGCTGGGATGAACAGGTAATAGACTGGTTTAGGATCAAAAAATAAATTGGCAGAAAAGAATGCTCGCATTACTGAAACTGCATGTATAGGAGACTGATATACTGGAACAATCATGTAAAAATGTTCTAATTTTAAAATGACAAATATTTTAGCCATGGAATTGAATGGTGAGTATGGAGCTATTCTTTCCTCTTCCCTGTGTGAACTTTATGTATGCATAAAGTTAGGTAGGCAAAAGCATATTTATCATAGTATTGAAATTGACGGCATGGCTGCAATTTCCATCTGTTGATGGGGGCGACATTATGTGTGTACGCAACATGCACGCACACCTACAGATCTTTCCCCTACTCCATGTGTGCCCTCTCTCTCTTTTGGTTGCTATAGCTATTTCCTTCGACTCTGACTTTCTGTCTCTCTCTACTTAAGAACATACAAGTTCTGAGGGTTGAATTGACTGTGTCATCAAGGTGTTACTCTACAAACTTTTTTTTTTATTATCAAAAAGAATTTTTTAAAAGCTATGATTATCAAAGAAAGCTTTTGTAGAAGATCCATTAGGTAACTTTGTAAAATAATGTATTCCTAATCCTGAATGATTTTGCTAAACTTTATACAGCGATATATTTTTTCCCATTTCTAGGTGCTTATGTGCAGAATAAAAAGAAATTATACCTTTATTTTCCTGTCTGGCTAGAGCTTCTCTTTGAAAACCGAGAGAGTATAATTTCTAGTCATCATGGTTCCAGTATGTCAATTCATTATGCTTACCAGAATTGCATTTTCAATTTTACCCTCATTCCTCAGTCTAGCCTCAAAGAGACAAAGTGCAGGATCTGCCTCAAGGCATTCCACATTTTGAATATTTCTATTTGCCTTTATTCACCAAATGGGGTAAAAAACAAATAAAAAGTAAACAGAAATATGCAAATTAGAAACTAGCAAAACATTTAACAAGAGCAAATTAAATCCAATTTAGACCTCCTAGAAAAGCTGATGTATTTGCTTTTTTTATAGATTTCATTTAGAGAGTGCCTATCAGCCAAAATGCAGAAGCAGCATTAAAATATTTAGAATACATCCCTTTTTGTCAGTTTTCTTTTGTTATTTCTCTTGCCTGATGACTCCACTTATATCATTCAAAAGAAGTCAATCCAGATGATAGGAGTTCTTTGTTACACTTAATAACTTACAAGAGCAATTTACTCTTACCTTAACGAGGCTGCCCTTTATCTTTAAAGACAGGCTGTGCTGTAGATTGAAGCTTAGGATTGCTTGTATATTGGACATGGATCATACGTCTTAATTGGCTCACAAAGTATTGTCTTCTGTTTGAGGGAGAGATGCAGGTTTTAGATATTTTTCAAGAAATAATGTTGCAAATTGTGCAAAATGTTTTGTAAATTCAGAATTTGAGGATAGGATGAATAGAAATTTGTTGAGGATTAGTTCCCCCACTCTAAGGAAACATTTTTACTAGTTTTTCTTATCAGCGATTTCTTTCCATGAAATAAATTTGATGTGAGTGTGTGATGGATTGTCTGTGGGAAAAAAAGTTTATTTTATGTTAGAATGACAGTTGTTCTACAGTCTCAGAAATATTTCCACAGGTTCAGAGACTATGGAAATGCTCTAAACTTTAGGTTTTTCTTTGCTGAAACTAGAGCTGATCCTAGTTCCCTAAGAACAACTTGTTTATAAAAAGAAGAGTTATTTTAACCATGATTGTCATGGAATAATGGTAAATCTTTCAAATATAAATGAAAACTCTAAAATATATAATCTGTAGGAAGTAGCTTCCATTACATATTTACCAATGTGATTCAGGAAATGGAAATGAAAGCAACTAAAGAAATGTGAATCAAATGACCTATCTGACAAAATAAGATAAATTTTTATGTATACATTTGGACATTAGTCTCCTTGTTCTACTTCCAGAAAGGTTGATGGCTGGAGGATTATTTTAGAAAACAAAAGATTCAGGTAGTGTAAGTATTTTTTTTAATTTCGGAAGCTGACCTTAAACACTTTTTAGATTGAGTAATAAAAAGATTTGGGAGGATTCTTCAAATCCCAATTCACTTAAACAGAAGTGTATGCATTATTTAAAAGTTAGACAACTCCTTGTTTTATTTAAAAATTGCAATGAATTTTATAGATTGTTAAATTCAGAAGATGCTAAAAACTTAGGAAAATAGGTAAAATCAAACAGTTAAATCTCATACTATTCAATTTATAAATTAATAAGATAAGCTTAAATATAATGTAAATATACTATATTATATCCCTAATAATGGTAGAAAATTTAAGATCATATAGTAGCCTTTGCAATTAATATCTTGCATATTCACTTCAAGAAATATCAGTGCGAAAATTCAAATAAAGGAGCATAAATACAGATTATTAAATTTCTTATAATTTATACATGCATATTTTCCCATAGTTTCCCATAAGTTACTGAATTAAGGCTTTGTTTGGTTTTTATTTTTACAAAAGCCATCACTGCTAATGCCTATTTGATTATTGGCCTACTTAAGATGGATGACTAATTATTATTGATGATGTTTTGAGTTTAAGGGATGGTCTAATTCTGCAAATAGAATTCCTGCAACCAGGAAATATTTTTTTAATATCTAACTTTTTTGCTATAGAATTTCCACACCAGACAAGAATATACAGTATGTTCTTTTAATTGCCATTCCTAACTTTCTGATGAACTGGGATTTTTTGAACAAAGGTTTGAACCTCCTTAATAACCTGGATTTGTCTGCACATTTACATAGTAGTATTATGGGAGCTTGTCCTTAAGCTTGTTATTTTTCTTATGGTACTTTATAATTTGAAGATAATATCCAACATAAAGTTCAGTAACAAAAGCTTTAACTTCAATAAAATTACACATACACTATTTAATTTTTCTCTTTTATGCAAATGAATACTAAGTAGCTTAGAGACTTAAAAGCCAAGAATGTAGCTACAGGCTCCATTAATTCACTGCCAAATGTACCTTGCTTTTCATTGTATCCTCAGCACCTAACATGGTGTATGGCATGGCTTATATTAATACTATACAGGTTTTTGAATGTATAAAGGCCAGTTTAGATATTCTCTGAATCTGTCCTTTATAAAATCTAGATTTTTGTGGACTTGGGAAAATGCAGAAGAGACATTTATACTTTTTTCTGATGAACACAAAAATTGAAATCTTAACAAAGTTGAGAATTCTGTGAATTCACTTTCACTTGGTCCTGTTATTTTTTTTTCTTCCCCTCATTGCATTTTTCCTCATACTTTCTATAAATGTGCCCAACAAGATTGAAGTAAATAAAATATGATCTTGATTTCGGAAAAATAAAAGCATTTGGGGCATTGAAATAAACAACCAATTCCAGATGTAACCCACAGGTGTTTTGGAGAGTGAAGTTCTAATCTTTAATACCATAATTCAAAGAAAAAGGATGAGGCTCCTGAGGGCCTTCACGTCGTTGTTAATAAAATGACTGTTCTCAAGTGCCTGTCTAAACTGATGCTATTTCTTTTCTGAAACAGAAATTTTAGAATTTCATAAAGATAAGTCTGACAAAGTAAAATAAGCTTTGGAGAGGAAAATGTGAATTTTCTTAAAGTCAGTACTGGAAGAGAATGTGAATATTTTCAGACAAATTTTTATGGAATCCATAAAAGTTCTGATTTCAATGAACTCTAGTGACAGATTATGTACAATTGATACAATATTGTGGTAAGGTTTGAGGAAGTTTAGGCAAACTTATGCGGTGTTCCTAAACTTCTTTTTATAGTTTCTATTATGTTTGTATGTACTTTGTAATACATTTTATCGTTTATATTATAGTCTTGTATCACGAGGCTCTAAACCTGTACTGTCTGATATGGTAGTCACTAGCCATATGTGATTATTGAGCTTTCAAAATGCGGCCAGTCCAAACTGAGATGTGCTGTGAGTGTAACATACACAACAGGTTTCGAAAACTTAATATGGAAAAAAGAATGTAAAATACCTCATTAATAATTTTGAATATTGATTAAATGTTGAAATTATAATATTTTGGATGTACGAGGTTAATTAAAATATTATTAAAGCTAACTGATTTCATTTTCCTTAGTATGGAAAAAATAATGCAAAATATTTGTAATATTGATTGTATGTTGCAATAGTAATATTTCAGATATCTGGGTTAATTAAAATATTATGAAATTAACTTAGCTGATTTCTTTTTACTCTTATAAAATTTGGTTACTAGAAAATTTAAAATTACATATGTTAGCCACATGGTATTTCTTTATACATGACAGTACTTTTCCAAACTTTTTAAATTCAATTATATCTAAATCTGGCAGTTCTCTTGGGGATGCAAGGTAGAGACTGGTTTTATAAAAGACAACTGACCATGAAGGTCATAGCCCTAAGGGCATTTCCTAGACCCAGCTGAAATTGCGTATTATTGTGCTGTTCACATTTGGTTGGGTATTTATTTTTTCCTAATTCAACTTCTCTAACAATGAAGCATGGAAGGCTAATTAAGGACAACAGAAAATAGTCTTCTCTCCCTGCTCTAGAAAATATACACTATACCCTTTTAACTCAAACCTATCCACCTTGTTCCAACCAATAATGATAAGAGACATGCAAGGAGTAATTTTATGCCGTGCTAAAGTCTTATAAAATTGATGAAAATATGACCTGTTTTTTGTTACCTAAAAGCCTTAGTTTATGGTCTTATTCAAAGTTGCAACTGTGTGTGTCCCCTTCTGTATAAGCATTAACTCTGCTTTTGTGAGTGACAAAACCCTATTGTCTGCTGACTTGAAGTTGTCTGTATTTTATCTATTGATTTTATTGAGTAAATTTCCTCTGCTCTTTAGGCTTCAGAGTGGAAATTTAGGCATAGTAATCACATATAGTGATTTTTTATGGGTTCATAGTTTCTCCAAGGAGAGGCCAGAAGCTGCAGAAAGCAAAATTACATCCCTCTCTTGATGGTTTTTATGAGTTAAAAGTGTGTAGCCAGCCTTACGTAAATTATGTGTGCCTGGGAAAATTGGTCTCATTATTATTTAGCCAAATTTGTTTTATTGAATTATTTAAGGATGAAGTAATGGATTGTGTAATTCTTGGGATAATTTTTTAAAGCAAATTGAAGAAAAGAGGCAAAAAAGCAAAATGAAACAAATGGTATCTTATTTAGAAGGTTGTGTTCAAATGGATTTAATTATCACAAAATTTGCCATAATACATAGTCAGTAATTATAGGGAATAATAATGTGAGCTTTTAAGGACTTGTTTCCAACTGAGAATGTGAAAGATCAGACATAGAATGTGAATGTGATGATTGGCATAAGTGGTGTAGTGATAGAAATAGAATTATTTAAATGCATGAGTCTGAATGCCATATACAGAGTGACTCAGAGTCTCCGTTATAATACATTACATCACCACAGCATCATCACAACAATAATAAAAACAATATAACAACAGTGTAATGAGAATAATACCAGTGGACATTTGTACAGTCTCTTAAAATTTAAGGTTCCCAATGATTAGATTACTTGCTTGAGACTAATTGTCTTATTTGTACCACATGTAGACAGTGGAGGTTTAAATTTTTCATGAGTCATCAATTTGATTTCATTTTCTTCCTTAAAAAACTCATAAAGTTGAACTTGTAAAGGTAGCACGGATTATTCTATTTGTGATAAATCTTCTGGGATGACACTGGAGCAAAAGGGTTAGGATTAATGAAGAATTTTCCATATTTCGTTTGAGTTTTTATAGTCTCAGTGAAAATAAAAGTGTTTGTTCTTTCTGTATCGACAAATCTGTAATAAAGAGGAAGTCTTAAAGTCCAGAGAAAACTCGTTTTAACAAAAAAGAAATCTGCTAGTTTTATTTGGATTGACAAATATGCCCGGCATACACTGTTGGCTGCCACAGAAACATGTCTCACCAGAGAAATGGACAAAGTCCCCCAATTCAGCTGAAATGTTAAATAATTTAGAATATCTGAATCTTGGAACAGTTTGAATGACAGAAAATGAACTAGTTTTTTTGCTTTCCATTTGATTTGTTTGTAGGTCCAAAAAAGAATCCAGTGAGTTTTTACATCTTCCTATAACATCTTGCATTGCTAGTGTTTTAAACAAATTGCAGAGTAGAATATTAAATAAATACCACCAAGTGAGTTCAAGGTTCTCAGTTTCCCCTGGTTTTGAGTGACAGTAATACTCTCTGACAAAAGAGGTCTACTGCCATTAGTAAATCGTGTTATGTAGTTCCCTCTACAGTCTGTAATGCACATGATAAAGATAGAAAGAATCAGAAATGCCAGACTGAGAAGAAATGCCATTCATCTGAAGGTTGGAAGAATGCTCAGGTGTTCCAAATGTACAAGGCAACTATCTTTATTAGCAGACATTTTAGTGGTTGGGCCTGACTTACATGTAACACTATACTTTGGAGACTCAAAATGATATACCTCATTTATAGATTAGAATTTGGTATAAGGTCTGTCTTGGCTTCAGCCTGTGGATTTATTACTGTAAATATCTAAAGAAACTCATCTGTGAAATTCCTTCGATCTGGAGTTTTATTTATAGATTTACAGAATTCTACCTGGCCAAATGAGAATTGTACACTGAATAAAAGTTGTGCTTGTGGATTCGAATCACATTATAAAAATAAATATTAAGACTACAGGACATGCTGGATGTGAAGGCGCACGACTGTAATTCCAGCACTTTGGGAGGCTGAGGCATGAGGACTGCTTGGGGCCAGGAGTTTGAGACTAGCCTGGGCAATATAGTGAGACCCTGTATCTAAAAAAATATTTTTTAAATTAGCTGAGCACGGTGATGTGTGCCTGTAGTCCTAGCTACTAGGGAGGATAAAGCAAGAAGATTGCTTGAGCCTAGGAGTTCGAGGTTACAGTGAGCTATGATTGGGCCACTGCACTTCAGCCTGGATGACAGAGCAAAACCTTGTCTCTAAAAAAACAAAAATAAAATAAAATAAAATGCATAAGAAAGACACTTAACAATTTTTATTTCTAATTTTATGCCTAATTTTTAAAATGTGCCTTTTAAAACTTAAGCTAATTTCTTCATGTTGATTGGTTGCTATATAATATTTTCTCACTCTATCACAGAATAAAATATTTCATTTATCTTGATGGCTCATTTATCTATCACAGCATATTTATTTATTTCTGTGATAGAAGTAAAAGTATAGAAATATTTTATTATTTAAACTCATTTTGCAATTTTACGAAATTAAAGTACACTTGCAGAAACTCCTAAACAATCCACATTATGCATGACCAGGTCCCATTTTATCTCTTTTTGGTGTATATCCAGAAAACCCCTTTCTCTCAGCACTGTTTTTTTTTTTCTTTGAATTCTCTTCAAACAGACTTTGATGAGAAAATGTGATTTGTCAATGAGAGCTAAATGAAAGCAGTGCAATGTGGGTGAACGATTCATTTATCTGATGATTTTTATACAGCTTTGAAAAACATCTAACATCTTGACTCCAGCCTCTGGTGTGGGAATTATTTTCCACATCTTCAAGGGCTTTCAGTATCAAGGTTTTTCAAATTTTCATTAAATATAAAGTTTTTTCAGAAATGGTTAGCAGCTTATGTTGAAAACCTATGTATTTCCGAGATTATATTCATTTCATTATTTTTTAAAAACAGAAACTTAATAAAATATTAAAACAAATTTGAGTTGAGTCAGAGCAAATGTGACTAATAAATATTATGATCTATTCTGTATTATTAAGTTCTCAAAGTCATATGAAGTGTGACTTCAAAAAAATTTCCCAGTGGCTTTTTTGGGTATGGCATCCCTGTATAGAGATTATTTTGGATTAATTTTAAAGTGAAAATACAGTTGTGGATTTAGGTAGAAGTTTGAATTCATATTATTTAAGGGCCTGCCACTCTATAGCATTGCACATAAATGAGTCTGCATTTAGTAGAATGTTAGTTTGTATGGTTTACTTACAGAAAACTAGCTAAAAATGGCAGGATGAGAATGTGTATTCTTTCTTAAAGCGGTTCAGTTCCCCTTTTTAGAAATAAATGGTACTCTGCATGTACAAAATAGCATTACGTAGGTTATGCTTATGGTTTAGCAAGGGATTAGTGATCCAAAGAAATGAAATCTGTTTTCCTTCAATTTGTGGCATTTTGCTTTTGTGAATATCTTTGGAGAACTTACTAATTTTTACCTGAATTCAGTATACTAGTAAATATATACCAAAATATATTAATATGTATATCTTCTATAATTGCCCTGAGGGAGATATATAGTTCATTAATCAATACTTTACTATTTTACAATGTATTGTGAAATATGAGCAATGCTTTTAATTATGGACTTCCCCAGGTCTATATACCATAATTCTGAAATGTCTATTGATTAACAACTCTAAAGTTATGCTTATAAGAAAACTTTTACCAACTACCATTTTAATTTATGAACATAACTGGAACCCTTCTGTAGTGTTCCATATTTTGTCAAATGAGTCAGTTCTTGTTTTCATCTTGTTCAAGACTAAATTCCTGTGGCAAAAGTGAAACTGAGACCAGGTGTATTTTTCTCCACCTGAGGGTTTTTTTGTTTTGTTTTTTTTCCTGGAAATACAGAAAACACAGGTATGAAAAGGACAAATACAGTCTTCTCCTTTAGCCTGTTGATGTGATAGACTAATTGATTTTTAACAGTTGAATAAGCCTTGTGTATCTGGAATAAATTCAACTCGGTTGTTGTATATGATTATTTTTACACATTGTTGGATTCAATTTGCTAATATTTTGTTGACAGATTTGGCCTGTAGTTTTCTTTTCTTGTATGTGCCTGGTTTTGGTATCAGGATAATAATATTAATATCCTAAAATGAGTTATGAAGGGTTCTCTCTGCTTCTACCTTCAGGAAGAGATTGTAGAGAATTCGTATTATAATTGCTTCCTTAAATGTTTGGTGGAATTCACCAGTGAACCAATCTGGGCCTAATGCTTTCAGTTTTGTAAGATTATTAATTATTGATTCAATTTTTTAATAGATATAGGCCGTTTCAGATTGTCTATTTCTTCTTCTGTGAAATTTGGCAGATTGTGTCTTTCAAGGAATTGGTCCATTCATCCAGTTATCAAATTTGTGTTTGTAGACGTGTTTATAATATTTCTTTATTATCCTTATATTGTGCATATTGCTCTGTTCAAAGAATCAGCTTTTGACCTACTTGTTTTTCTCTATTGATTTACTATTTTCAATTTCTTGATTTTCACTCTTTTTTTCATTGAGATATAATATTTTACATATTTATGGGGTACACATGATATTTTGTTATATGCATAGAATATGTAATCATCAAGCCAGTGTATTTGGGGTATCCATCACCTTAAGTATTTATCATTTCTATGTGTTGAAGACATTTCGAGTTCACTCTTCTAGCTACTTTGAAATATGCAATGCACTGTTGCTAACTATAGTCAGTCTACTCTGCAATCAAACATTACAACTTATACCTTCTATCTAACTGTATATTTGTACCCATTGACCAACCTATCTTCATCCCCCCTCCCACCCACACACCCATTCCAGCCTCTGGTATCTATCATTCTAATCTCTACCGCCATGAGATTAACTTTTTAAGCTCCCACAGATGAGTGAGAACATGTGATATTTGTCTTTCTGTGTCTGGCTTATTTCACTTCACATCATGACTTCCAGTTCCGTCCATGTTGCTGCAAATGACCTGACTTCATTGTCTTTTATAGCCAAATAGTATTTCATTGTGCATATGTACCATATATTTTTTATCCATTCATATGTTGATGGACACTTAGTTTGAATCCTTATTTTGGCTAATGTGAATAGTTTTGAAATAAACATGGGAGTCCAGCTATGTCTCAAAGGACATACTGATTTAACTTTTTTGGAAACATACCCTGCAGTGGGATGGATTGGTCATATGATAGTTTCATTTTTAATTATTTGGGAAACCTCCATACTGTTTTCCACAATGATTGTCCTTACGTTCCCACCAACAGTGTATGAATTCCCCTTTGTTCACATCTGTATCAGCATTTGTTATTTTTTATCTTTTCAATAGCAGCCATTCTAATTGGGGTGAGGTGATATCTCACTGTGGTTTTGATTTGCATTTCCCTCATGATGAGTGATGTTGAGCATTATTTCATACGCCTGTTGGCCATTTGTATGTCTTCTTTTGAACATTTTATTTTTAATTAATTAATTTATTTATTTTAGAGACAAGGTCTCACTCTGTTGTTGAGGCTACTTTGCAATGGCATGACCGTAGTTCACTGCAACCTTGAACTCCTGGGCTCAAGCAAGCATCCTGCCTCAGCCTTCTGAGTAGCCAGGACTATAGGCACACACCTCCAAGCCTGGCTAATTTTTAAAATTTTTTGTAGAGATGGGGTCTTGCTATGTTGCCCAGGCTGGTCTCAAACTCCTGGCCTCAAGTGATCCTCCTGCCTTGGCCTCCTAAAGTGCTGGGATCACAGGTGTGAGCCACCACGCCTGGCCAAGAAATGTTTATTTGGGTCTTTTGCCCATTTTGAAATTTTGTTTTATTTTTGCTATTGAGTTATTTAACTTCCTTATATATTCTGGATATTAACCCCTTGTCAGATGCATAATTTGCAGATATTTCCTTCCATTTTATAGGTTATCCTTTCACTATGTTGATTGTTTCCTTTGCTGTGCAGAAAATAGCTTTTTAGTTTGATAAAATCACATTTGTCTACATTTTGCTTTTGTAGCCCATGCTTTTGAGATGTTATCCAAAAAAGTCTTTCCCAGACCAATGTGATAAAGCATTTCTCCTATGTTTTCTTCTAGTACTTTTGTAGTTTCATGTCTCACATTTGAGTCTTTAATCCATTTTGAGTTTATTTTTGTATATGGTGAGAGCTAGGGGTCTAGCTTCATTTTTCCACATATGGATATCCCGTTTTTCTTGCACTGTTTATTGAAGAGACTGTCCTTTCCTTCAATGTGTGTTCTTGACAATTTTGCCCATTGGTTATACGAGTATGTATTTATTTTTGTTTTCTTTATTCTATTCTATTCATTTGTGTGTCATTTCTATTCCAGTACCATGCTGTTTGGGTTACTATAACTTTGTAGTGTACTTTGAAGGCAGGTAGTATGAAGCCTCTAGCTTTGTCCATTTTGCTTGAGATTGCTTTGGTTATTTGGGGTCTTTTTGGTTCCATATACATTTTAGGATTGTTTTTACTATTTCTGTGAATAAAGTCATTGATATTTTGATAGACATTACATTGAATCTGTAGATTGCTTTGGGTAACATGGACATTTTTAACAGTATTAATTCTTCCAATCCATGAGCATGGAATATCTTTCTTTTTAACTGTGTCTTCTTCAACTGCTTTCTTCAATGTTCTATTGTTTGAGTGTAAGATCTTTTACCTCTTTGGTTAAATTTATTCCTAATGATTTTATTTTTTGTTGCTATTGTTTTCTTGATATCTTTTTCAGATAGTTTGCTATTACTTTATAGAAATTCTACTCATTCTTGTATGTTGATTTTGCATCCTGCAACTTTTCTAGAGATGGGATATGGCTATGTTGTCCTGGCTGGTCTCCAACTTCTGGCCTCAAATCATCCTCTTGCCTCAGCCTCGCACGGTACTGGGACTACAACTGTGAGCTACCACACCTGGACCAAATGATTTACACATTATTAGAGGATTCTAAATTTGCTTATATACTTACTTATACTGCTGAATTTTATACTTTCAAATGCTTTTGTGTTACTCATTAGTATGTTTTTTTCTTTCAGGTTGAAGAACTTCCTTTAGTATTTGTCTTTGTGGTTTTATTTGAACATTTCTTATCATTCACTTTCTTAAAATATCATTATACTTCTTTTTGTTACTTTTTTACTGATTGCCCTAGAGTTTGATATATATTAATATATTTAAAATTAATCCAAGTTAACTTTCAAATATCCCTAGACCACTTCACAGAGTGACTACTATATAATATTAATAACAAAGTATTTCTAATTCCTTCCTTTTATCCCTTGTATAATTACTATCCTTCATTTCACATATATATAGTATAATAATCAAATACATTGTTTTTCTTATTTTGAACAAACTTTTATGTGTTAGATCAATTAAGAGTAAGAAAAATAAAAGTTTTTATTTTAACTTCACTTATTCCTTATGTAATTCTCTTCTTTTCTTTATGTAGATCTGATTTCCCAGCCCATATAATTTTCCTTCTTTGTGATGAACTTCTTTTAACTTTTTTTGTTTTGGAAGGTAGATTCAATGACAACAAATTCCCTCAATTTTTGTTTGTCTGAGAAAGTCTTCATTTCTCCTTCATGTTTGAAAGATAATTTCACAGGATACAGAATTCTAGGTTGCTTTTTTAGTTTTTCTCTCAATTCTTCAAATATTTGCTCTACTTTTTTGCTTGCATGATTTCTGAGAAGTCAGATGTAATTCTTATCTTTGCTCCTCTGTAGGTAAGGTTCTTAAAAAAATCTGACTTCTATCAAGATTTTTTCTTTGTCTTTGATTTTCTGCAGTTTGAATATGATACACCTAGGTGGTAGTCAAATGTAGTTTTAATATCATTGTCTTCTACACCTTTGGAACAGAATATGGGAATGGAGCTAAGGAGTTCTATCACTAATTTTGTCAGAATTCAGCCTTACGCTGATGGCAAAAGGAGGAGAAAGTAGGATGATTAACTCATTCCAGCAGCCTGTGAGACTCCATGAATTCTGGGCAAGAAGGATGGGTAGCAGTTCTTTGAGTAACAGCAATGGTAGGGACCAGAGTATTACATGGCCTGTTAGCCAGACCAATAAAAAGTATCAAGAAGCATTACTTTTTGGGGGGACCAACTGTGCCTAGTTATGACTGGTTTAGAGCAGCTAGACATTCAGTGGCAAAATCACCCACATGAATCTCACCAATCAGTTTAAATTATACTGTTCCTTAAATGTAAATGTAGTGTGTATACCTAAATACAACCTACTAAATTCAAGTTTATTTATTTATTCAAAAAATATTTATTAATAACTTACATGCTAAGTTTTGTTCTTCATGCAAGTAATGCAATAGTGAACATAGCAAAATGACACATTATAGTCAGAAAAGACAGAGCTGAACAAATAAATACATATAAGTTACATGAGATAAGTAGCATGAATTTAAAAAGGCAGGGGAAACAAACGAGAATCACTTTGGGATGCTTTTTCAATTAGAGTGGTCAGGAAAGACCTTTCTAGTGTGGTAAAGTTGAGTCTGAATAAATGAGTGGGTAAGTAATCTAAATATGGAGTATTTTAGGCAGGAAGAACAGCAAGTGCAAAAGTCCTGAAGCTGACATTTTAAAACTTAGTCTGGGCCAGGCGTGGTGGCTCACGCCTGTAATCCTAGCACTCTGGGAGGCTGAGGCGGGCGGATCGTTTGAGCTCAGGAGTTCGAGACCAGCCTGAGCAAGAGCGAGACCATGTCTCTACTAAAAAAATAGAAAGAAATTAGCTGGACAACTAAAAATATAGAAAAAAAATTAGCCAGGCATGGTGACGCATGCCTGTAGTCCCAGCTACTCGGGAGGCTGAGGCAGGAGGATTGCTTGAGCCCAGGAGTCTGAGGTTGCTGTGAGCTAGGCTGAAGCCACAGCACTCTAGCCCAGACAACAGAATGAGACACAGTCTCAAAAAAAAAAAAAAAAAAAACCTAGTATGGTGAGGGAGGGATGAGAGTTCTTTACCTAATGGCATTTGCTTCCGGCTTGGCAGATCCCCAAAGGAGATCGTATCTGGGAGTGCTTACCAATACATTTATGAAATAGGAAACAAAACAGTGGTCAAGTTTAAATACAATACTTCGCTTCATTTAGTGACTGTATTTTAGTCAATGCTAAATTCTTCTGGGAAATTTGATTGACAGGTGACATAAAAGTCAAATTTTGCTTTTAGACCATCTTTCTTACCCATTGCTCTTTTTACCTTCTCAGAATCTAAACTGAGAATTGAATCATCCAATGTCTTTTTTCTTCCAGGAAAATTGAATAGTTTATACTCTTTTTGCATCATATTTTACATAATAAAGTTTCCATTAAAAAGGTAAATATTGATAAAAGCTCTAAGTCAAATGTGATTCTTCAATTTGACATTAATGATAGGAATTGTGGATCTTTAAATAGGACTACATTTATACCCTGTTAGCAATGTGAAAGGGTAACACAAAATCTGGAAATAAAGCTGCTCACCCAGTGTCAGGGGCTGCTAGAATGTGATTAATGAAGGAGATAATGGACTGAAGAAATATAGTAACAGAGAACACTTGTTTTGGATGAGGCTTGTTTTTTGATGCACACTAAAAAATATAATTTTATCCATAAGGGGAACTTAATAGTAGATTGTTATGTTATTTCTGATGGTGACAATCTGGTCATGAAACAATACAGAATTTTGCTTCTCAATGAGTACTCAGTGTGTATAAATAGGACACATTCATAATGTATTGTAGACATTGATTCATGTTTAAATCTGTACCAAAGAATTTATAACAGAAGGAGCCAGATACAGTATAAGCGGAAAAATTTATAAAGATTTCTTTGAAGACAAAGGATTAAGCATGTGAAGCAGAATTTACCATACAGATGCATTACTTATGGTTTAAGAGCTTAAAATATTTTAAAATAAAACTAACAAGAGGGATGTTTTTAATCATAAATAATTGGCTTCAAGTTATGCAAACATTCCAAAATTAACATTTTGTTTTCACATCAGACATGAAAATATCATGTTATTTTGCTCTTCTATTGTTTGATAACACGTTTTACCCATGAAAAACTGGTTTCCATGTGAAACTTAAGTTGTAGATTGGAAGAGGTATTTATAGAAGCTGCGTGAACACTTTAAAGACCATTAGAAAGCTTTTGGATGCTTCCCGAAAGCAATTTATAAAAGGGTTGATTATACTTTTGCAGGAACAACTGTTGCTTTAAAGTGCTTTCAGACAAAATCCTTTCAGTTATTTAAAAGCAGTCTTTGAGCACCCACTGTGTACCTGGTACCATATTATAGGCTTTTATCTGTTTATCATTTGGATTCATGAGGATTCAAATGTATTTTATTAACTTCTAAGTTTGTATGACAAACTAATGTAGAATGCAAATATATTTTACTGACCTTTAACTCAGAAAACTTAACTTGTAAATATTAAAGATAATTAAAATGCCCATTTTTTTCTTTGTCATCTCCATTTTTCTCAGATAATGTTTATTTTTACTTAGGGAATGAGAGGCCTCTAAATTTTCAGTTTACCAAATCTAATGTTTAGCATGGCGATAATTTTGTAATGAAAACAGCTCTGACATGTTAGTAAGTGTGCAGGCTGTTACTATTAAATGGAGTGTTTAGTATATCTATTCCCCAAATGAAGTTCATATACTCAAATTCTCTTTGAAAAAATAAAAATTCCATTAATGAGATCTTGAATTTTTATAAGACCATTATATAAAGCTGTTTTTTTATTATATTATTAATTTCTTCTTTACTTACTGCTTAACTACTGTAAAATTGTCCGGTGGTTCTCAAAATGTGTTTCCATGACTCCATTGCTAGAGAAGACTTAATTTGAAAATCAAGTTTGCTCCTCTTTTAATCTTAACAACTAAGAATCTTCTCTCCTGATTTCATAACAAATAAAGAGTTGGTTACTTAAAAATAAAAGAGGATCAAAAGCTGAAAACCTTAGCCTGTTATCACTTGAATAAAACATGATAGAAATCACTGTGGCTTCTTAAAGAAAAGAACATAAAAAGATATTCTGATATTAAAAGAATTATGTTACTAGCACATGTCTTATTACATATTTTTATGGAATACAATTACAATAATTTTGGTAAATATTATCAAAGCAGTAATGTGGCCTCTGAAATAGAAAAATATTTATACGTGTTATATCTTTGTAAAATACTATTTTGTCTCTATAATAATACTAAATTTAAAAATATTTGTAAATGAATTATGAATGTTATGTTTAAAATATATTTTCTCTGGGCTTTCTTTCATTGAAATGCTTTGTGTACTCTTATCATTCCTAGAGTTGAATTCTACTATATTAATAATAGAGCTCACTTTTTAAACACATATTTGATTATACTATGGGTCAAAACTCATTTTTAGAAATATAACCAATACTTTAAAACTGAACAAATATTTTGTACCTATCATATGCAAGGTACTATACTGAGCACTTAGATTCTAGCATATATAGCATATAGTTGCTATTTTAAACATAAAGGTCTAAAATTTTTAGATTATCCATTATTCACTGCTGGAACATATTTTTGTTTTATGGGCAATAAAACTCAGTGATCCAAAAGATTTTAAATTTTTCCTGAGAAATGATAGCAACTGAAATAGCCTAAATTTGGCAGCAGGTAGTGCAATAAGCAAGGAAACTTACAAGTGGATCTAGAACAGTGTGACAGTTTGGAAAATTATATTCTAAAATTAGTACTTTTCAACAAATTTACATGTACAATGAAAAAAGTGAGATCCTTGATGTTAACAAAATCTTTATTGCCTATCCACAACATAATGGTGTATATAATTGCTAACATAATTGTAACATGGCTTCATTATTGCTTGCCTTGCACAAATTGATAGAGACTGAGTGACTCTTTACAAGTCTAGTTCAAAGTAACACCCATTTTTAATTTTGTGAAAAAACAAACAACCCAGCTAAGTGCTTACAGCAGCTGATAGCATAAAATTGAATTAAATGGCCTCATATTGTGATTATTCACGTTTAAAAACCCCATGAATTCCAATATAGTATTTTAGGAAGCCTCCTCCCCTTGAATGCCTCAATAATGTGTGAGGAATAATTCATTTCATCTTTGTCATTGGACACCACCCAATTTAGAATACAAAAATTCAATTGTTGGATAGAAGTACTTGTTAGCATAAATGGATTAAGAAATCATAATTATTTAATTATTATTTAGCGAATAAATTCTGAATGCTGTTAACTTACGTGTAATGTTCATTAAATGGGATCAATACACAGCCATTAAGTCCAAAGAGTATTGAATTTTAGGGAGGAGTGGATTCTTCTTTCGACTCTACCCCCAATGTTTGGAGGAAGAAGAATGCTATGTAAATAAAAGTGTGGGAGAAAGGGATTTTTTTTCTTTCTATACTTATTGCCAGAAAAGCTTAATGGTGTTTTAGAATTGATATTACACTTCAGAAAAGGGGTAATGCATCTTTAAAAGCTAAACTACATCTTCTTTACTTTTATCAAATTCTCTATAAATCTTTCATGACAGTTTATTTAACAAAGTGTCATTGAAACTGTATAGATGATTGATGTGACCCATGTAAGATCAACATGAAATGTTTGTAAATGTCAGCAAAATGTGGCCATCTAAAAGCATATAAGGATGGAGTTTTTATGAAAGTGAAAAACAAACAGAAAAATGTTTATCTTATTCTTTGCTTTCTGGTATGCAATGATAAATTCATAGAAGAAGTATTGTATTTGATTTTCATTGCAGTTCATGTCATCAGAGGTCTAATTTGCTTTTGACATCTACCCTTTCAAAGCTTTGGTCTCTTACTCATTAGATAAGTTTTCTCTATCACCTATGGAAAAAATAACATAGGCTCATAGCTTCTTAGAAAAAAAGACAATTATTTTGAAAAGTATCAGTATAACATTTACCAAAAACTTTATGTGCACATTATAGGAGGTTATCAACGTGGAAATGTCATTGAAGAGTTGCCATATACACATGTAGACAAAAAAGCATTGTTGATTTTTCATTTCTTTGAAAACATTAATAACATAAAAACAAGTGTTTTAAGATAGAGAATAAAAGAGAAGAAGAAATAACGGACTGAATTATAAATATCATAGGGATACCTTACAACTCATTCTAAACTGAATAGTTTCTAATAGTTTCTTTGTATTTCTCTTTGATGCATATTTTATAAAACAAATATTATCCTTAGAATACAGCACATTCCTTCTTTGGGAATGATGTTTTGGTTGTTATATTTTTGCATTACATTGGCACTAATCAGAATGAATAAAGTGAAATCAGTGCAGACAATGAATGGGAAATAAATAGTAGAGGATACAAAACTGAAACTTGAAAATTAGTAGACATCAGTAAGGTTTTCCCATTGAAATAAGAAAAATTTTGCAGTTGGTGGGGGTGGGGTGGGTTTGTACATGTATTGTTCACCTAATTGATACATTCCTCATTCCTTTTTCCAAATAATTACAGCAGTCTACAATTACCATGAAGATTTTCAGAATGCCTAATTATCAGTACAGGCTGTTTCCTATCACAATATTTATATATATATATATATATATATATATATATATATATATATATATAAAACTATCTTTGCATGGTAAATATTTTAAAATTATATTTGGATGCCTTGCTCATTGTGTGAAGGTGGTAGGAAATGCTTGGTAATCATACAACGAAACCATTGCTAACTGGAGAACAACTACTTTAAATCATCAAGTAAACAAATTTCTCTTGGAAGTTTTACTTAGCTTTGAGGAGGACATGGAAAGATAAAACAATCCAAGAAGCATCTTGGGATCAGTGTACATTTCTTTTCTATCTTATTTGCTCTCTGTATCTCTGGAATGGTATAATGGTTATTTATGTTCACAGTTATGACCCTAAGTTTGAAGAAGATCTTCTTTCATCTGAGAAAGATCCTAGTTTATTTATAAACTTGTATTTACAAAAGTAGGAAATTGTTCTAAAATATTTTGTAAAGATTGTAAACCGCAGGGCTTTTAGCATGATTTAAATTGTCATTTTTAAGCACATTGTGATGACAAAGCTCTATAATAGGCACTAACTATAATATCCCACTCCCTGAACATCCCTGATAATTATTGTACTTTGCAAAACATGTTAACTACCTTTCAACCTATTACAGATGTATTATTATCTTTTCATGGATATGATAATATTTAAAGAACTCTACTAGACATTGTGGGGCTATATGTAGGCACAGATTTAGTTCTTGCTTGACCCTTGATGAATTTAGTAGGGGAAATAATTCATATATTTATATATTGATTTCTTAAATAAAAGGAAAGAAGTGTAAATGCCTTTAGATAGGTATAAATAAATAAAGATATGAGGTGCCAGGTAGAGAGGTCATAGAAGCATGAGTAGCTTTCAGCTGCTAAAAACAAGAAGGCTTATAAGGAAGAAAAATGACTGAAAGCCAGTCTCTTATTTAATAATACAACTATATTTTACTAAGAAAAGACCTGAACTCAGTATCACACTTTCTCTTGACTCTCAATTTTCTACAACTCATAATTCAAAACTAAAAAAATTTTAAAATTTTAGTTTGTTGTTTCTTTCTGTAAGAAAGAATATAGGTGGTTCTTCTGTGGGCTTTTCCATAACAATGTTTGAATTTTTAGTGTAGTTAAAGTATATAACTTGAAATATAGTGAAGCTTTAAATTCAAAGAGAGAGGTAAAGCTAGCAGAATAGCTGATGATGTCATAAAATTCCACTAAATCAGAATCCACAACTGGGGATTATTGGTATATTTGGAATTCTTTTATACTTTCAAAAAAAAAAAGTAGGGACAGAGATTTACATGGATGCCCATATCCAAAGAAGAGGTGAGCTACATTCATTTCCTTTGCAAATCCCCTGTCTTGACACTGTCAGGCATATTTTCACATTTCCAACAGCTTAGCTTTGAAAGGAGCCTGAGGTGCCTACCTCATCATGTTTAGATGTTTGGAGCGGCCAAGACTAGGACTTTGAACTTGCGACATTGCTAAGTAGTGGAGTTCACATCCAGATACCATAGTGTATGAAAGATACCTAGAGGCTCTTTGAAGCAAGGGGTGCCAAATACAAGGAAATTGACCAGAATATTGGCAATTGCATACATAATGCTGTGGGATAGCAAGTTGATGACTTAAGTCTTCCATGCCCTAACTTGAGTCATAATGGCTTTTAAAAGATGGTTCAGACTGTTACATCAGAAAGAGGTCCCTCCTTTTAATCTTAATAAATGTTTTGATTTAATATATTCTTTTTTCATGATTTCTCAGAAGATATGACCTGAAGAGCCTTATATTCGAGGCTTTCTGTATAGTAGATTAAAAATATAGGATAATGTATTTGTTTTGTCCATATGTCATTGGTTTCCTATACCATGAACCATGAATGTAACCATAAAGAGTTTAAAAGAGTCATTTTATTTTGCTAATCTTGTGCAGGAAGGTTGGAAGGGTTTAAAACTGTGCTATGTGATTCCCCACAGCTGTACACTCTATATGAAAATCTGACATTGTAAGTGAAATGAGGAATGGCAACATGGATGAATTGTTGGATGGTAGAAGTGAAGTACGTACTTTTACAGTGATAGACTATGGTTGGAGAACCTTCCTCAAAGTCATACAGTTGTTGTCACGTTACTTTTTACATGTTGGGAAACTGCCTTCAAATACCTAATTGTAATTTAGAAAACATTCTAAAGTTAAAATCATGGTGCCAACATATATGATGCAAGAACCTCTTTTCTTTTTTTCCTACCTTATCTATTGTTTCCTGTTAGCAACAGCTGAAGTTATTATAAAATTCCAATTCTGCTTAAGAATGAAAGATTTGAAAGAATTACTAGAGCAATCCTTGGTTACTGCATTCTTATTCACAGAATATTTTAATCTAGAAATGTATAGTAAATGTTGAGTGGCTTGGGTCAAGTTTAACAGTGCTTGGTTAATAAAACAGAATAGACAGGGAAACTATGGTCCCTCCCCTCCCATAGTAACTGTGAGAGTGCTCTGTGCTTAGAAGCTTATTTCTCTTCAGCAAGAGCATGTTCCTGGCTGAGCCCACCACTGAGGGTGGAGCTGCCACAGGGGCATTTTGCAGGTTCAACTGCTGGTGGCATGAACAGGTGGGCAGGACCTGATGTTCCCCTTCCCCCGTACACAAGAGCTGTGCAGGAAGGCCACAACCCCTCCCCCTATAGCAAGAGCGAGAGTGCTTGGTGCTGAGAAGCCTGTTTCTCTGCAGTGGGGATATATGCCTGGCCAAGCCCACCACTGACAGTGGAGCCACCACAGCGGCATAATCCAAGAGGTTCATTAAATCTGCTAAAGCACCTCAAAGGCAACTCAGGACCAGCACTCTTCTCATTGACAGGTCACTGACTGATCTTTGGGGACTCAAAGACAGGTTGATAAGCCAATGCTAGTGCACTCAGCTCTCAATTGAGAGGCTGATGAGAAGGAACCAGTGAAAGAACTCCAGAAATATGAAAAATCAAAATGAAAGGTCATCACCAAAAGAAAACAATAACTCCTTACCAATGGATGCAAACTTAAATGAAAAGATTAAAATGAAAGATGAAGAATTTCAAATATGGTTTGTAAGGAAGTTCAATAAAATACAAGAGAAAATAGAAACCCAACATAAAGAAGTCACAAAACAATGCTGGAAATGAATGAAAAAATCTCTAAAGAAATCAAACTATTAAAAAACAAACATAACTTCTGGAAATGAAAAATTCATTCAAGGATATACAAAACACAGTTTATGTAAAAAAACCCTTAAGAATAGTTTAGATCAGGCAGAAGAAAGAATTGTAGACCTTCATGATAACACCTTTGAGATAAACAAGTCAGTCAAGGAGAAACAATTGAGAAATAAGAGGAACGAACAAAGCCTACAAGAAATGTGGGATTATGTAAAGAGGCCAAACATAAGAATCATATGCATCCCTGATGGTGAAGAAGAAAATACAAAAGGATTGGAAAATTTCTCTGAAGGAATAATCGAGAAAAATTTCCCTGGCTTTGCTAGAAATCTAGATATCCTGATACAAGAAGCTCAAAGGACTCCTGGGAGATTCATTGCAAAGAGGCAATCATCATGATATATAGTCATTAGACTTGCCAAAATAAACACAAAAGAGGCACTCCTACAAGTATCAAGGTGAAAAAATCAGGTAACTTACAAAGGAAAACCTATCAGACTAACTGCAGACTTCTCAACTGAGACCTTACAAGCCAGAAGGGATTGGGGCTCCATCCTCCATCTTCTCAAAGAGAATAATGGCCAGCCTAGAATTATGTATCCTGCAAAACTAAGTTTCTTATATGAGGGAGAAATAAAGACCTTTTCAGACAAGCAAACACTGAGGAAATTTGTCAGGACCAGACCTGCCCTGCAAGAAGTACTCAGAACTGCATTATACAGTGACGAGCACAATAGACACCCAACTGTGTAAAATCACCCAAAGATAAGAGCCCAGATACCACAATGGCTCAAGAAGTAAAACACAGCAATAAAGTTTTATTCAATAGGATCAACATAAATCCACCTCACTTAACAATTCTGTCAACAAATGTGAATGGCTTGAACTCCCCACTCAAGAGATATAGGCTGGCTTAATGGATAAAAAATATAATTCAAGTATCTTCTGTCTCCAGGAACACATTTCACCCACAAGGATTCATTCAGAATCAATGTGAAGGGAAGAAAGCAATATTATATACAAATGGAAACCAAAAGAAAGCTGTTGTAGCCACTCTCATATCATATAACATAGATTTCAAATCAACAAAAGTAAAGAGGGACAAAGTTGGTCAGTACATAATGGTAAAGGGAGTCATTAAACAAGAAGACATAAAAATTCTAAATATTTATGCACCTAACACAGGAGCACCCGGATTCATAAAGCAAATCCTACTTGATCTAAACAAAATGATAAACAGCGGTACTGTAATAGCTGGGACTTCAACATTGAATTGAAATAATGGGACAGATCCTCCAAACAGAATGTAAACAAAGATATGATGGACTTAAACAGAACTCCAGAACGAATGGGCCTAACAGACATCTATGGAACATTCTCCCACAAACCACTGAATACACATTCTTTTCCTCAGCTCATGGAACATTTGCTAAGATCAATCACATTGTAGGCCACAAAACATGTCTCAAAAAATTTTAAAAAATAGGAATTATACCATATATCTCCTCAGACCACAGTGAAATAAAATTAGAAATCAACTCCAATAGAAACATTCATCTACACACAAATTCATGGAAATTAAACAACCTGCTGCTGAATGATAGATGGGCCAAGGATAAAATTAAGATGGGAAAGAAAAGATTCTTTGAACTAAATGATAAAAGAGACACAAGTTATCAAAATCTGTGGAATACAGCCAAAGAAATCCTAAGAGGAAAATTCATAGTCCTAAGTGCCTACATCCAAAAGACAGAAAGATCACAGATCAACAATTTAATGAATCATCTCAAGAAACTGCAAAAGGAAGAGGAAACCAATCCCAAACCCAACAGAAGAAAAGAAATAACCAAGATCAGAGCAGAGCTAAATGAAATCAAGAACAAAGAATTATACAGAAGATTAATGAAACAAAAAGTTGGTTCTTTCAAAAGATAAACAAAATTGACAGTCTAGATTAATCAGAAGCAGAAAATAAAGGACTCTAATAAGCTCAATAAGAAATTAAAAAGTAGAAATCACAACTGATACCATGGAAAGACAAAATATCACCTTGCAATACTATAAATATCTCTATGCACATAAACTTGAAAATGTGGAGGAAATGGACAAATTCTTGGAAGAATAAACACTCCCTAGGCTCAGTCAGGAAGAAATAGAATTCCTGGACAGACCACCATCAAGTAACAAAATTGAAACAGCAATATAAAATCTTCCAACAAAAAAAAAGTCCAGGACCACATGGTTTCACAGATGAATTTTGTCAGCCCTTCAAGGAAGAACTGATACCTATACTGCAGAAAATATTCCATAACCTCAAGAAGGAAAGAATTCTCCCCAACTCATTTTATGAAGCCAATATCACCTTGATTCCAAAGCCAGAAAAGGACACAACAGAAAAGAAATTACAGACCAATATCCCTTATGAATATAGATGCAAAAATTCTTAATAAAATCCTAGCAAACCAAGTTCATCTGCACATCAAAAAAAAAAAAATAATTCACCATGACCAAGTGGGTTTCATACCAGAAACACAAGGATGGTTCAACATATTGAAATCTATAAATATAATTCACCATGTAAATAGAAGGAAAAATGAAGACCATATGATCCTCTCTACAGATGTAGAAAAAAGCATTTCAAAAAAATCCAGCACAGTTTTATAATATGAACACTTAACAAAATAAGCATAGATGGGACTTACCTCAGCATTATAAAAGCCATATGGGACATACCCACAGCCAACATCATACTGAATGGGGAAAGATTGAAAGCATTCCAGCTTAGAGCTGGAATCAGCAAAGTTGCCCACTATCACCACTTCTATTAAACATAGTGCTGGAAGTTCTGGCCAGAGCAATCAGACAAGTGACGGAAATCAAGGGTATCCAAACGGGGAAAGAAAAGGCCAAACTATTGCTCTTTGCTGATGATATGATCGTATATCTAGAAAATCCCAACGATTTCCACCAAGGGACTCCTGGATTGATAAATAAATTCAACAAAGTCTCACGTTACAAAATCAATGTATACAAATCAATAGCATTCACATATGCCAACAACAGTCAAGCTGAAAATCAAATCAAAGATTCTCTACCTTTCACAATAACAACAAAGAAAATAAAATACTTAGGAATATGTGTAACTAAGGAGGTGAAATAGCTCTACAGGGGCAACTATGAAACACTGAGGAAGGAAATAGCAGAGGACATAAACAAATAGGAAAACATATCATGCTCATGGAATTGACAGATCGACATTGTTAAAATGTCTATATTACCGAAAGTGATCCAAAGATTCAATGCAATCCCTGTTAAAATACCAGCATCATTTTTTTGCAGATCTAGGAACAATAGTTCTTCACTTTGTACAGAACCATCAAAGACCTGAAATAGGCAAAGCAACCTTAACCAATAAAAAGCAAATCAGGAGGCATCACTTTACCAGACTACTAGTGATACTACAAGGCTATAGTAGCCAAGACAGCATAGTACTAGTACAAAAAGAGACATGGATCTATACGGATCAGGCCAGAGAACCCAGTTAAAAGCAAGCCTTATATTACCATTGGACATTTTACAAAGCAGACAAAAGCATCCACAGGGCAAAATAATTTCTATTCAATAAGTCGTGCTGGGAAAATTGGATAGACACATGTAAAAGGTTAAATCAGGGTCCGTACCTCTCACCACTCACAAGAATTAATTCATGATGGATAACAGACTTAAACCTAAGACATGAAACTATAAGAATTCTAGAAGAAAATGTCGGAAAAACTTTTCTAGATATCAGCCTAGGCAAAGAATTTATGAGGAAGACCCCATAGGCATTCACAGAAACAAAAAAATTTAACAAATGTTATTTGTCAAATTAAAAAGCTTCTGTGTAGTGAAGGAAACAATCAATGGAGTGAATAGACAACCTACAAAATGAGAGAACATATTTGCATGCTATACATCTGATAAAGCATTGATAACCAGAATCTACAAAGAACTTAAACAAATCAGCAAGAAAAAAATCAAACAACCCAATAAAAAAGTGGGCAAAAGACATGAACAGAAGCTTTTCAAAAGAAGATAGACTTATGGCTGATAAACTATAAAAAACTTCTCAAATTCTCTAATCTTCAGGGAAATGCAAATCAAAACCACAATGAAATATTACCTTACTCCAGAGAGAATGGCTTTTATCAAAAAGTCTTAAAACAATAGATGCTGGTATTGATTTAGAGAGAAGGGAACACTTTTACAGTGTTGGTGGGACTGTAAAGCAGTACTACTACCTGTATGAAAACTAATATGGAGATACCTCAAAGAGCTAAAAATAAACCTATCATTTGATCCAGTAATCCCACTATCAGGTATTTACCCAAAGGAAAAAAATCATTTTATCAAAAAGACATGTGCACTCAAATTTTTATACCATCACAATTCACAGTCAAAAAGATGTGGAATCAACCTAAGTGCCCATCGATACATGAGTATCTTAATAAAATGCAGTATACGTATACTATGGAGTACTACTCAGCCATAAAAAATGATGAACTAGCATCTTTTGAAACAACCTGGATGAAACTGGAGATCATTCTTCTAAGTGAAGTATCACAAGAATGGGAAAACAAATACTACATGTACTCACTATTAAATTGCAACTAATTTATCAATACCTATGTGCACATATATAGTAGTAAAATTCAATGGAAATGAAGCGGGTGGGAGGAGGGAGGAGGGGACAGGTAAATTCACATGTAATGTGTACAACATACACTATCTTGGTGAGGGGCACACTTTTAACTTTGTCTCAAACTGCACAAAAGCCAATCATGTAACCAAAACATTTGTACCCCCGTAATATTCTGAAATTAAAAAAAAAAATCCAAGACATGGAATAGAGCATAAAGAAAATACCATGAAATACATAAAGGTGATGATTTAAATTTGGTGTTACAAATTATAACAAATTACACATTAGAAATTAAATTTGATGTTACAAACATTACTGGCTATAGTAATGTTTTAAATACTTGAATATCACTGGGAGCTCCCCTCATTTTTTGACTATATTTGTGGCTTAGAGAGCTATTCTCCTTTTTATTTATCTGATTCTTTTTTTATTATTGTTTCTTGTTTCTTGTTTCCATCTGCTATTTGTCCTTATTCCACTTTTTAACTGAGAATGTCCCACTTACTTAACACCAAATTCTTCTTTGGTGAGAAACTCTGTTTATTTTGATGTCAGTTGAAAGCATAGTGAGAATAGACCGAATTTCTTTTTCAGCTTTTTGCTAAAGATATAAACTCATCTCATTCCCAGTGAAGACATCTGTAGAATATCATTCTACATGCTGGTTTAAGCATTTTATTCCCAGCAATTTATGCACCCACCAAATAAGGTCAGATAGCGGATCTTCTCAGCATGTTAAAGACTTGTATTCCAAGTCTAATAAAGCCTATGGTGGAAATGTAAATTAGTGCAGTCATTATGGAAAACAGTATGGAGGTTCCTCAAAAAATTAAAAATAGAAGTACAATATGATCCAGCAATCTCACTACTTGGTATATATCCAAAGGATATGAAATCAATATGGTGAAGGAATAGCTGCACTCCTATGTTTAGTGCTACACTATTCACAATTGCCAAATATGAAATCCACCTAAGTGTCCATCAGTGGATTAATGTATAAAGAAAATATGGTCTATATACATAATAGAATTTTATTTGGCCTTAAAAAAAGAAAAAAATCTTGTCATTTGAGACAACATGGATGAACTTGAAGGAAATTATGTTAACTGAAATAAGCCATGTACAGAAAGACAAATATCACATGATCTCACTCATATGTGGAGTCTAAAAAGGTCAAACTCATAGAAACAGAGTAAAATAGTGGTTACCAGAGGCTGCAGAGTGAGGAGACTGGGAGATTTTGGTCAAAGGACACAACATTTCAGTTAGGAGGAATAAGTTCAAGTGATCTGTTGTACGTCATGGTGACTGCAGTCAATAACGATACATTGTATATGCAAAAATTGCTAAGATAATAGATTTTAAGTGTTATCACCACAAAAATGTGAAGTAATACATATGTTAAATAGCTTGATTTAGCCATCACACAATGTATACTTATATTAAAACAGCATGTTGTACACCATAAATATATACAAGTTTACTAATCAATTAAATAAGTCCAACAAAGCCTAAAAGACCTAACTCTTGATATAACCCTTGTCGTTTTCAATGATTTTCTTGCCTAAGTAACATATGATAGAGTTTCACAATGGACATGACATTTATCTTTCTATTTAGATAATGTCTTTTCCAAATACAAGCTGCATAGCTAGTCATGTTATATAATAATATCATCGAATTCTTGAAGACATATCACATGTAGCGTATTACACAATTTGATATTGTCTAATATATTGGAAATTAAAGACTTGCTTCTTTATCTAACCTGTGTGATTTAGGAAGGGAATGGTAGATATAAAATGATAAGGACCAGTAGTTTGGTGAAGATATATTTTAGTGTCCTCCATTCTAACTCTGAGTCCCCAGTGAGCCTCACAAAGATAATGTTGGAACAGGAAACCCAACAATAAATTTATATAAAGTTACTTGGGAAAATTAAATTAAATTAGATCATTTCATCATTTAATAAACACTAATTAAGAATTTGCCATATGCCACGCATTCTACTAGGCTTTGCTGATGTGGAAATGTGTATACACACGTATTTTGTGTGTGTGTGTGTGTGTGAATTTTCTGAATTTTACTAGAGCTGTAATTAGTGCTAATGAATGGTAAATATTAATAACTCAATAAATATTTGCCATACCCAACTTTGAAAGTGGGAATTGAACAATATCTGTTTCCTACCTAAACTGTTGTGTTTTTCTATACTGACAGATGCTTTCGGTCAGTTAGAGATTTCATTGATATTCTGCTGTGGCACTGTTAACCTTATTTTGATTGAAATAGGGCTCTGGACAGCAAAATTGATGGGTGCTTACAGTGAGAGTGTACAAAAATGTGGTAAAATGCTTCATATTTAGGTGTGCTTGGGGCAAGAATCATGATCTTTCTTAAAGTTATAATTTAGAAAATACTCTACTTATTGTGCTTCTTTTAGCACTGTATAGATTATCAATTTATTTATTTAAGTACTTTTAATATCTATATTTTGATTGACAAAACTCTTCTCATTTTCAATGATTTTCTTGCCTAAGTAACATATGATAGAGTTTCACAATGGACAGGGCATTTGTCTTTCTTGTTAGGTGATGTCTTTTCCAAACAGAAGCTGCATGGCTGGTCATGTTATATAATAATATTATCAGATTCTTCAAGGCAAATCACATGTAGCATATTTATTGTATAAGTTAATTTTAGGACAGTTTTGTTAGATATTAAATATAAGGAGAAAATAAATTAGAAATTAATGCAATGTGGAGGGATGTTATACTTAATTAAAAATACACATTATATGTGAAAGATAAAAGAAATTTTTTGTGGTGTTACAGTTTAGCCATTCTTCTAGCCCTTTGCTATTATCTAAAATAAGGATTTGAACTAAACCAAAAATCAACTAAAAACTCAGTAAATATCATTAATTTGCAGGACCCAACCCCCCAAGTAAGTATCATTATTACTTAAACTGAATTATAAACTGAGTTAAAGTTTTTTAATCCAGTGATGCAATTAGAACTAGCATTGAACATATGTATTTTCTATAACTATTAAACTAGAACAAAACCAGCATAATCAAAATATTCTCTCACTTCAGCAGATACCTCATTCAATTCACACATTCCTAGCATAAAATATTTTTATACTATCCTTAAATTATGTTTTAAAGCAAGCTCAGAACCCAAAAATGTTGTGAGTTTTGCCACCATAATATTTTATTTATAGTCAGTGCCTGACATTTTTCTCTTTACTTCAGCTTACAATAGCTCTTAATTCACTAGTTTTAATTAATATTTAGAATACTGAGTAACTTAGACTAAATTGATATATAGCTTGTAAAATGTCAGTCTTATTATTTGGATTTCTGATACTTTTATTTATTAACAAAATTGGATTATCTTTGGTTTGAGTTCTGCTGTGCTTTTTCACCTGGGAAATATTTTGCTCCCTTTATGAAACTAGGAATTTACCACAGTAAGCATAGGAAACAAAGATCAATTTTCTAATGATTTGGTAAGACACTATTCAGTATTAGAACTGTGTGTCTCTGAAAGATAAATAACCCTCAAAAAGTTATGAGGGGTATAGTGTTTAATATTTATTTTTTTCCTGAAAGAGAGAGCATAAGTGTCTTTCCTTCTTGTTTTTGTACGGGGGACAGAATCTCACTCTGTCATCCAGTGTGGAGTGCAGTGGTATGATCATAGCTCACTGCAGTCTCAAACTCCTAAACTCAAGCAGCCATCCTGCCTCAGCCTCCCAAATAGTTGGGACTACATGTGCATAACATCATGCCCAGCTAATTTTTTTTTTAATTTTCTGTAGAGACAGAGTCTTGCTGTGTTGCCCAGGCTGATCTTGGACTCCTGACCTTGATCTCTTGAAGTACTAGGATTCCAGGCATGAACCACTGCACCTGGCCAGAAATTTCTTTCTTAAAGAGAGATAGTTGGCAAGTATGATACAGTACTCTTCATTTAGGGAGAGATATTCTAACTTTTAGTTGTAAATAGCAGTTATGATTTAAGTAAAGACTAGTGCCCTGAAAATTTCAGTTACATAAGAGTAATGAGTTTGAAAGATCTGTTGTACAACATGGTGACTATAGTTAATGACACAATGTATTGTATTCTTGGAAATCATTTAGAGAGTAGATTTTAAGTGTTCTTGCCAAAAAAAAATGATAAATATGTGATGTAATACATATGTTAATCAGCTTAATTTAGCAATTCTACAATGTTCACATACAATAGAACATCATGTTGCACATGATAAATATATTCAATTTTTATTTGTCAGTTTAAAAATATAATTAATTGATTAATTCATTTAAAAAGAATGAAAAAGAAACCCAGAATGAATAGGGGTTATTACATTAATCACTGTTCTTAAGAGGATTGGGACACTGAAAATAGCAAGGTCTCTCTGAGCTTCATTTATAAATGTGGGCCTGATGTAATCACTAAGGTCCTCATAAGAGACAGGAAGGCAAGAGAGGCAGAGAAGATGTTGTGGCAATGGAAGTAGTGATGTGATTGCTGGCTTTGAAGATGGAGGAAGGGCCATGAGCCAAAGAATGCAGGCAGCCTCTAGAAGGTTGGAAAGACAAGGAAATAATATTTCCCCTAGAGCCTCCAAAAGGAAGTCAAGCATGTTGACACCTTGAATTTAGCCCAGTAAAGCCCATTTCAGACTTCTTACCCCCAGAACTAAAAGTTAATAAATTTGTGTTGTTGTAGGCCACTAAAAAAAAACAGACCTATGTCCTACGAGGCAAAAACATTAGAGTGATAAATGATCACTAAATGTCAAGATACGGTACTCTTCTTTTGGACATATCCCCACTGCATTGCATTATTTAAAATAAAATATTCCAGACATAATTTAATTAGTTGAATTACTACCAATAATAATTATTCTAAAAATCTGTCCATATGGATTTTTTGATTATAATACAATTACAGTTAGTTTCTTGGTCATAAATAAAATTCATGTAAGTTTGACAGGGTTTAGAGGGGGAAGATTTGAAGAAGGGTTGAAAATCAGTTCTGAATTCTGGAGCATGGACATGTTGAATATCAATTGGTTTGCCAGCAATGTTAACTGAACCTGATAGCCCATGAGAGATTCTTTTTTTCAGAAACAAACTCAAATATTTTTTCTGAGGGTTAAATCACAGCTAAGGAGAGTGACATTAATTCCCCCCCACATACACATTTAATATTTTGTTTTACAGTATTAAGTTTATTACCCACATTTCAAGTAGTAAGAAATACTGCCACTTATAAGAATGTTTTGCATTAAATTTGTATCACAAATATAATACCAGCCTATTACCTATTTGAAGGAAATCAGTATTTTGTAAATTAAGGAGGATGATAGAAATAAAACTGGATAATTTTCTGATAAAATAAATCCATTAATATTGCTATGTTTATATTCCAGCTAATGACAAGCTCAGGCTAATACCCAGTGGCAATAGGCTGTAAGATTGGCTAGTGGTCAATATTTGATGTATGTAAAAGCGCAGTTTATACTAAACCAGTTGAATAAACCCTGGAAAATAGTAGAAAATTAGGAAGTGCAATGTTTATTTCACATAAAAATGGGAGGTATTCTTATTGGTCTTTTGTTTGTCTGCTTTGAACATCAGCCAGATTCTCAAGTTAGTTTTGATTATGGGCTTGTTCAGAAGCCCATAGTAAAATAGTAATAATACAGGGAAAGATTAACCTGGCTCCTCTACAAGGCATGTACACTCATGAAAGTCATCATTTTTATCCTACTCATCTTTAAAAACCAGATCAAACACCACCATCTTTGGTCTCCTTAGGTTGAATATTTCTCTCTTATGTGATCCATAAAATACATGATTTATATTAGTTCTATGGTCATTTGTATGCGTGCTTATCTTTCTCATTAGATTGTGAGCTCTGATCATGTATTATGCATCTTTATATTCTCTACAGAATCTAATTCCTTGCCTTGTAAATAGTGAGCACTCAAACATTTTTATGGAGTTGGGTTTCTATGAGTCATTTGCTGAACATTAGTAGCAGGACACACTCACACAAATACACAGGCTTATATGTTCTGCCTCTCTTCTCAATATGTACAAAGGGTTAATGGTATCTTCTAACAGTTTATAGTTCATGGGAAAAATGCGTCTTTGCATCTGTTTGCTTGTAAAAAATGGCATTATTATAGATCTGCCATGTTCTCCCCAAAATAGCCTTTTGGAAAAACATGCATTCTGGAAGTTATGGACACCTTATTTTTCCACATTTAAAGCTTTTCAAGTGTTTTGAATGATCCACTGTACTCTCTGATATGTTCACCTCTTTGTGTGTGTGTATATGTATTTGTGTGTGTTAATGTATACACACATAGAAAAACAGGTGTGTGTGTATACATATGTGTGTGTGTGTGTGTGTGTGTGTGTGTGTGTGTGTGTATATATATATAACTTCTAAATGCCATGCTAAACAAACAGTTGCCTTCTATAGGCTTGGATATTTTTAGTTCAATCACTTTGGCTATGCTGAAGCTCAGCAATGATTCTCGATCTTTACGATAATTTTAAAACTTACTGTGAGTTGGAGAAGGGCTGTTGAATTGCCACCACTCTATAGTTGCATTAAGATTAGGCAAAATGTTCATCTCTGTCAAACATTTATTTGAGTGGAATCTATCAAAGTATAGTCATGGTTTTCTTTCTTTCTTTCTTTCTTTTTTTTTCTGGCTTACACCACAGAAATTTATTTTCTCACAGTTCTGGAGCCTGGAAAGCAAAGATCAAGGTGTTGTCAGGGTTGGTTTCTCCTGAGGACCTTCTCGTTGGCTTTCGAATGGCTGCCTTCTCAGCGTGTCCTCAAATGGTCTTTTCTCTGTATGTGAGCACCCCTGGTTCTCTTGTGTGTCCAAATTGCCTCTTCTTATAAAGACAACAGTCAGACTGGATTAGGGTCTACCCTAAAAGCCTCATTTTAACTTAATCACTTCTTTAATGGCCCTATCTCTAAATATAGTACCATTCTGAGGTACTGGGGGTTAGGACTTCAATACATAAATTTTGAGGTGACATAATTCGGCCCATAACACTTTGTTTTCAAAATTATTGACCCAGAATGATAACCCATTTTTGATTAACCTGTTCATAGCAGCTCAGTAAAAACGGCCTATATTCTTTCCATTGAAAATGATTCCTAACCTGTGTCTTTATAAAGAGCACATAGTTTTCTAAGTGTGCTTGGAGCTCTGTGGATGGGCAAAGAAGAAACATATGGAAGCGGCTTTCTCCAAGCTACCACTGTGTACGATTTTCTGTTTTGTAGTGTGCCTGTTGGCACTGTTGGCAGTTCAGCACCCTGGGAAAGGCATTGCTTTCAAACATGAGTAATTGATGAATTGTATGCAATATGCAAATGTGAATGCATAAATCTCCTGAATGACAGCTTAATTTATGTGAGCTTTTAAGAATGTGGGATTAGATTTTAATTAAATATCTTCAAAGGCACCCTGACTTATTCACTTTTTTGGCTGCTATCTTTAGAAAGAAGTGGAGCAAGGTTTAAATCATTATTTTACACATATTATTCACATTTTTTTGCTAAGTGGTCATTGTTTCATAGAAAAATAAAGGTATTTAAAGAAGAAAGGCATTTGTCTTTAATTATAAAAATGCTGTTGTATTATAATGGCTGCAGTTTGTCATATATGATAGATACAGGAAAATATATGTGGTTTGAAAATTAATGTCTTAAACTTCAAATAAAATTCTTAAACATATTTCAGATACTACCATGTCTTTTAGTATGCAACATTAAATAATGGTAATTGTAGGTGAAATTTCTTAGTACAGATGTTGGGATGTTAATACTGCATATGACTTTCAAAATATAATTACCTTAAAAATAACTAAAAGAGTTGATGGAGATAGAACTGTCCCCCCTTTGTTCTTAGACATATAGTGTGTCTAGGTGTAGCTCTGTGTGTGTGTGTGTGAGTGTGCAGATTTAACCTATGTTTGATAACAGTATTTCAAACCTTATATAATATGTAGATTAGGCTAAAAAGAGGTTAATTAAAGCTCTTTGAAATTTACAAGCACCTTTTTCTCTTAATTATTCTATGTGATCAGATAATGAATTAAAAGGATATGAATTTAATAGATCCCCTAAAGTGTGCTTTAAATGCTGTTATTTTTTAAAAAATGTCCTTTAACTTAAGATTGTTTTGGCTATACAAGGTCTTTTCTGGTTCCATACAAAGCATAGAATTATTTTATCTAGATCTGTAAAGAATGATGGTGGTACTTTGATAGGGATTGCATTAATTCTGTAGATCACTTTAGGTAGTATGGACATTTTAATGATATTGATTCTACCAATCTATGAGCAAGGTAGATTTTTCCATCTGTTTACATCTTCTACAATTTCTTTTCTTAGTGTTTCATAGTTTTCCCTGTATATGTCTCTCACATCTTTCGTTAAATATATTCCTAGATATTTAATTTTCTTTGAGGCTATTGTAAAAGGTATTCCATTTTTGATTTGAATTTCAGCTTGACTGCTATTGGCTTACATGAATGCCTCTTATTTGTGTGTATTGATTCAGTATCCTGAAACTTTACCAAATTCATTTATCAATTCTAGAAGTCTCTTGGATGAATCCTTGGGGTTTTTTAGATATAATATCATATCAGCAAAGAGTGAGAGTTTGATCTCATCTACTCCCATTTGGACGCCCTTGATATCCCTCTCTTGTCTAATTGCTATAGCAAGGATTTTGAGCATTATGTTTAATAGAAGTGGAAATAGTGGACAACCTTGTCTGGTTCCAGTTCTAAGTGGAATGGTTTCAATTTTTCCCTATTCGGTATGATATTGGCCATTGGTTTGTCATAAATAGACTTGGTAATTTTAAGATATGAGCCATCTATGCCTATTGAGAGTTTTTATCATAAAAGTGTGCTGGACTTTATCAAATGCTTTTTTTGCATCTATTGAGAGAATCATATGGTCTTTGTTCTTGCTTTTATTTATGAGGTGAATTGCATTTATAGATTTATGTATGTTGAACCAGCCTTGCATCCCTGGAATAAAGCTGACCTGGTCATAGTGAATTATTATTTTTTTTTTTTGGTGTGCTGCTGAATTCTATTTGCTAAAATTTTGTTGAGGATTTTTGCATCTATATTCATGAGGGATATTGGTTTATAGTTTTCTTTCTTTGTTGTGTCCTTTTCTGGCTTTGGTATCAAGGTGATATGGCTTCATAGAATGAGTTAGGAAGGATACCATCTTTCTCAGGGTTGTGGAATAATTTATGTAGTATCAGTCTACCAGACTTTCAGCTGTGCTACAAGGCTATAATAACTAAAAAAGCATGGTACTGGCACAAGAACAGAGACATAGACCTTTGGAACAGGACTGAAAATCCAGAGTTGAAACTATCTACATATGGTAATCTAATCTTTGATAAAGCAGACAAAAAATATACACTGGAGAAAAGAATCTTTTTTCAATAAATGGTGCTGGGAAAACTGGATAGCTACATGAAAAAGATTGAAACTGGATTCCCACCTCTCGCCTCTCACAAAAATCAATTCAAGATGGATAACACACTTAAATCTAAGGCATGAAACCTTAAGAATTCTAGAAGAAGATGTTGGGAAGACCCTTTCAGACATCAGCCTAGGCAAAGAATTTTTGAAGAAGACTCCAAAGAAATCACTGCAGCAGCAAAAATAAATAAATGGGATATGATCAAATTAAAAAGCTTCTGCATAGCCAAGAAAACTATCCTTAGAGTGAATAGACAGCCTACAAAATGGGAGAAAATATTTGCTCTCTACCCATCCAATGAAGGGCTGATAACAAGAATCTATCTAGAACTTTAAAAAGTCAACAAGAAAAAATCAAGCAATGCCATCAATAAATGGGCAAAGGGAATGAACAGAAACTTTTCAAAAGAAGACAGAATAATGGCCAGAAAACATATAAAAAAATGCTCAACATCTCTAATCATTAGAGAAATGTAAATCAAAACCACAATGTGATATCACCTAACCCCAATGAGATTGGCCTCTATCAAAAAATCCCAAAACAACAAATGCTGGCGAGGATGTGGAAAGACGGAAACATTCTTACACTTCTAGTGGGACTGCAAATTAGTGCAACCTCTGTGGAAAAGAATTTGGAGATAACTCAAAGAGCTAAAAATAGAAATACCATTTGATCCAGCAATAGCATTATTAGGCATCTACCCAAAAGAGCAAAAGATATTCTGTAATAAATACATCTGCATCCAAATGTTTATGGCAGCACAATTCACTATTGCAAGGATGTGGAAACAATCCAAATGCCCATCAATTCATGAGTGGATTATTAAAATTTGGTATATGTATGCAATAGAATATTGCTCAACTATAAGAAAAGGTAGTTATCTAGCACCTCTTATATTTTCCTGGATTGAACTTGAGCCCATTATCCGAAGGGAGGTATCACAAGATTGGAAGAATGGGCTCCACTTGTACAAGCCATCAAATTGGCACTAGCTGATTAACATTGTGGTGCTCACATGGTAGTAATATTCTCCAGGGAATAGGGGGATGGAGGGGTAAACTCACAACTAAAGGACACGGTGAGCATTGTAGAGGGAAAAGGCATGCCTCTAATCCTCGCTTGGGTGAGGCAAAGACATAAAATATAACCAAAATGTTTGTACCCTCATAATACCCTGAAATAAAAATTAAAAAAAAATGTCCTTTATGATAAACATTGCATGATCTCACTCATATGTAGAATCTAAAAAGTTGATCTCATAGAAGTAGAAAGTAGAATAGTGGTTACCAGAGGTTGAGGAAAGGAGGGAGAAGAGGATAGGGAGAGATTGATCAATAGATACAAAGCTATAGTTAGGAGGAATAAGTTCTTGTGTCCTATTGTACAGTAGGATGACTACCATTAACAGTAACATATGGTATATTTTATACTAGCTAGGAGAGATTTTTGAATGTTCTCATCACGAAGAAATGATAAATGTTTGAGATGATGAATATGTTAATTTTCCCAATTTAATCATTATAAAATGTATACATGTATCAAAATATCACATTATACTCAATAAATATGTACAAATATGTGCCAATAATAAACAAAAAAGAAAAATATCTCTCAACTATTTATGGTTTATAGCAAATCATATTCCCCACAAATGATAAATATTAATATAAAGAAACTCTTGACAAGTAATGGGTTATGCCTACTTTTTACCTGTTTTTTCCTACATATTTGCTTTCCCTTTATTTACAATCAAGAGCTTAATTTTTAACTATAGCAAATGGCTACCTATACCTCCTCACTTGAACATGTTTTTCCTCTGATGTATTAGGTTGTTAAATATGAAATGTCTGATTTCAAATCAAAAGTGTAGTTTATTATATCTAAAACAAGAAGCAGTACCATTAATCAAAGTATGTGCCTAAACTATTGACACAGCTTTGCCATCTCAATTGTAGCTTGTTTATGTCAGCAGTGAAGAAGCCTGGAG
Source organism: Avahi laniger (assembly GCA_963575035.1). Classification (NCBI taxonomy): domain Eukaryota; kingdom Metazoa; phylum Chordata; class Mammalia; order Primates; family Indriidae; genus Avahi; species Avahi laniger. The sequence continues at coordinate 47,494 of CAUYSK010058195.1, forward strand.
AGTGAGTGGTGATAAAATTATGAAAGGCATTTTCCACAGCTTGTCGAGAATTGAATATTTTTTCTTACAAAAAGCGATCCAAAACCTGGAAGAAGTGGTAGTTAGTTGGTGCAAGGTCTGGTGAATATGGTGAATGATAGTATCCAAGTCCGGCTTCTGTAGTTTGAGCAGCGTTGTTTGTATGACATGTGGTTGAGCATTGTCTTGCCAGAGGATTGGCCTGTCTCTATTGACCAATCTCAGTTGCTTACTGGAAAGCACCCTCATCATTCCATCCAACTGGTTGCGCTACACATCCGCTGTCATTGATTGACCAAGTTTCATGAAGCTGTAGTGGATAATATCAGCACTGGACCACCAAACAGATACCATTACCTTTTGTTGATGAATATTCGGTTTTGGACTGTGTTTCAGCACTTCATTTTTATCCAATCATTGTGCCAAACATTTGGGATTGTCAAAAAGAATCCATTTTTCATCACACATTACAATACAGTGTAGAAATGGTTCGCCTTTATGTTGTGGCAGCAAAGAAAGGCAAGCTTTGAGACAATTTCTCTTCTGACGCTTCTTTGATTCATGTGGTACCCATCTATCCAGCTTCTTTACCTTGTGGATTTGTTTCAAATGGTCCAATATTGTTGGAATAGTAACTTCAAACCTTGCTGCTAATTCACACGTAGGTTGAGATGAATTCACTTCCACTATAGCTTTCAGCTCATTATTATCCATCTTGGTCTCAGGTCGCCCACGTGGCTCATTTTCAAGATTAAAATCACCCAAACGGAACTTCTCAAACCATAGAGGTACTATAGGTTAATTAGCCACATCCTTCCCAAACGGTTTGTTGATACTTCGAGCTGTTTGCAACATTGGTTCCACAACAGAACTCATATTCGAAAATAACATGATTGTTTTACTTATCCATTGTTTCACAAAAATTGATCTAAAAAAATATGAAAGGTAATCACAAGCCAAACCATATGTTTGAAAGAATGAGCATGTACCTTCATAATAAAAATAAAACAAGAAGTGTCAAAGAGAAATGTCAGAGGTATCAAATGTCAAACTTACTACTTAAGGAAATCAGACATTTTCATACTAAATAATCTAATATCACTGTAGTGGTTAACTGCACACACTCTGAAATTATACTTCACAGCTCCTAAATCCCAGCTTTGCCACTACCTGTTGTGTGACCTTGGGCAGAGCATTTAACTGTGCCTATGTTTATGAATTATTGTTGGAATTACATGCCTTAATATAAAGCACTTAGAAGAGTGATTGGCATTTGGTAAGCCCTATGCAACCAATTGTTATCATTCATTTCCACTGCTATTATTAGCGGCCTCTGAGTGGAGGTTTTTCGAGGTTCTTGGTGATGGTCATGAGAAAAGAATTTTAGGATGCACCACATAAACCAAACAAGTGACAGGTTTTTTTTTTAATTGAAAGTGAAAGGAAGGGGGAGTGAGAGAGGGGGGTGCTCAAAAAGAGCAGCTGCCCTTAGAGGAATCGTTTTTTTGGTCTTTTGAAGTCTTACTAATTGAGGGAAATAATACTAAAGGCTAAGGGATTGGTTTTTACTAAGAATTTGAGAAGTAATTCCTAGAATTGTGTTCCCTCCCATTTTCGTACTTTATATAATTTTTTCGGAATTGTCATGGTGATTTCAAAGGTGGTGAAACTTTAAAACCGCAATGTAAATGATATTGTAATTAGCCAAAGTTCATGCAAAGTGACAGAGATAGCTGACAAGCCAGTTGAAGCCAGTTCTTGCCTGTGGTTATCAGCTCTGCTCATCAGCTTCTGACTAAGGGTTTTTTAGTTTATTACCTGCACCCAATCTTTAAGGCTCTGTATCTGATCTCAGCCCTGTCTTCTAGTCTCCTACTCTAATACCATCATATTCTCATTTTTATCTGACAGGCCTGTTTCCTAGCTTAATGGCCCCATGACAGCTTCATTTCCATCTGTATAATTTTTTCTGGAATGTGCCTACCATGTATCCTCTTCTTGTCCAGATTCTATCCAATCTTGAGACCTCGTTAAGGGCCTCTTTTTTTCATGAACTATTCATTGATTCCGTCCTCTGTACCACCTCCATTTTTCCTTAGTTTTCTTCTAGCACAGCATTTGTTGTTTAATAGTTTCCTTATTTATTTTATTTGTTCCAAGCTTATAGGTATGCAACTTATAGTCCATTTATTTGGTGTCTGTCATGCATGTTGACTTAAAAATTACTATTAGCATGATGCCCCAGCTTCCTTTATCAAATTTGACTTTATCTAGGTTTGGTATGTCACAGAGATACAGCATGTTTTCATCCCCAAGTGAGATGGCCGTATACAATTCCCCTCATCAGCCCCCTGCTTATTCTGGTTCTGTTATGGTTGGAATTGTTTCTTCCACTCTGAGGAGGTGATTTCTATTTATTAGAAATTAAAGAAGGAAAGGTCATTAGTATTGTATCAAGATATAAATTCATACAATATAGTGGATATAGAATTAGGCAGAGTAGGGCTACAATTCTGGCTCTGCTGGCTGGCTATCAGCAAGCTAACTTCTCTGAAGCTTAGTTTCTCATCTTGAAATAGGAATAGTAGTACCTATTTCATGGAACTATTTAGAGAATTAAATGAAGTTAATGTGAACCTTAGCATAGTGCCAGACACATAGTAGGTGTTAATTTAGTGGTAATTTTTATCTTCATGAATCATCCAGAAACAGTAACAAAAGTCATAATAACAGGATACACAATGGAATCAAATCCCTCCATTACTGAGATCTGGAATGGAAAGAGTTTCTCCAGGAGCAGTGTGACACTAAGTTTTCTAATTTCTTCTCTGAAGGTACCAGAAGGTATAGACACATAATTTTAACACATACTATTATTTTTTAAAGGAAATGAAAAGGACTGAGATAAGGATGCATCTGTTTTGGGCTTTCGAATCAGAACATGGAAGTTAGGTTGTCTCAGCTTTCATAGCAGAAGACAAATTCTATTCAACTGTGGTCGTATTGGAATAGGACTCACTTTAAATGTAATCTTTCTGGCTATAGTCACTTCAACTCTGGGAATAGCCTATTATATATTCTTTCCTGTTCAATTTTATGGATCAGGCATAACTTTTTCTATAATTTAAGTCGAGCTACATATATCTGTAAGGTGCTATTCCAGAAGCTGTGATAGGCTCAAGGATGAAGTAGATAAGCCCCATGCAGCACTGGCCATGTGGGCCTAATGTGGCGAAGAGATCTTGCAGAGAACTTTATACAAGCTGGGTTTTCACTAAATATTTATTTAACTTGATATTTCAATCCCTGAAGAATAAAGCTCATTTGTAGTGCACATTGAAATGTAAGACTGTTGCTTGTATTCATTTATCAAGATAATCCTTTTATAAACAATAGTCTTACATTGTAAAGTACTTGATGAGATTTTAGTTTTAGCAACTTCTCTCTGCATCATAACATATATTTTAGTGACAAATACTTTTTTAAAAAAATACAATTTTTTAAATAAATGATCTTTTAATTACAACCATTCTTACCAACAGCATATAAATCAGAAAAATAAATTATGATCTCATTGTGAAAGAAAAGCATGAAAAATCTTTCTCCATGAAGTAAAAGTTGTAAAATATTATCAAGTTATAACCACTACTCAGTACAAATAACATAGGAGTTTGGAATCAAGCAGAGCTGATTTTGAATTATTTTACTAGCTATGTGACACAGCCTTGTTTTCTAATGTCTATGAGCCTTAGTTGCCTAATCTGTAAATTGGGGATAATAATGTCTACTTGAAGAGTTGTGGTAGATATTATACATATTATATCTGTATCTCTGTCTACCTGTCTATCTATATATCTTCTGTCATACTTTATATCTCAGTGTTTCAATTTACTGTTGTTCCTACACAATCAAATTCCACTCATATATTTACAGACATGCATCATTTTCAATAGTTGAGATTAGATAAATAAAGCATAGGAGAAATATTTAAAAAGGATTATAGTGATTGTTATGGAAAAAATGTGAGACTCAAAGTCAGTAAATGTGGGCTGCAGTGATGGATTCCCCCAGCAAGCTGCATGATCATAGATAAGCAAGTCATTTCACCTCTTTGGACTTTTGCTTTCCTAATCTGTACAAAGAAGAATTTTCACTAACTGTTCTCTAAAGTTCCTTTCAGCTTTAACATTGTAGGATACTTTAGATTCTTTGAATCTTGAGATAACATAGTGAGTTAGCATGCTGGATCTAGATTCAGACTGAGCTCTAATCTCAGTTCCCCAGTGTAACAGCATTATGATTTTGGGAAATTATTAATATTTATACCCCTTTAAGACACAGTTTCCTTATCTTTAAAATAAGAGAAGTAAAAATAGCTAAAAGTGAGGATTTTAAAAGTTCTCACCACAAAGAAATGATAAATATTTGAAGTGATGGATATGCTAATTAGCCTGATTTGATCATGCCACAATGTATACATATATCAAAACATCACATTGTACCCCGTAATTACACACAATTATTATTTGTCAATCTAAAATAAAACTTTTTTAAAAAATTAAAAAGGATTCAACTCACAAAAAAGTATGGACAGGGTAATAATAGTACATAATTCATAGTGTTGTTGAGGGTATTAAATGAGTCAATATACATAAAGAACTTAGAAGAATGCCTGGTGCACAATGAGTATTCACTAAACATTGTATATTATTATTACCAAAAGCCACAGAGGTGTGACTAATGAAACATTCCCCTCTTATTTCAAATCCTGATGATGCAAGCACATCTCTATAATGCAGTCAGTTAGTGGCTATAGCCAGTAATCCAGCATGACAACCTTATTCATCTATTCCCATATTGAGATCTTCTTATTTTGAATCTACATAGAACTGAATGATCTGTATTTAGATTAATGTTATATTACCCTGTATTTTTAGGTATCTGTTTGTCAATCTGTATGTTAATTTCCAAAGTATTTGAGGACAGAATTCATGTCAAATACTTCTCGTTGACCCTCATTCAGATCAACTGACATTGGACCTTGCACCTGGTAGCTGCTCATAAATAATTGATTGATGATATATTTTAATTCTTCCCAAGATATCTGCATTTAAAAAAATCTCCAAAGTTCTCATTTTTAAGTTTAATAAGACCTCAGATATATATTTATGGAAGAATGCAGTCTGCATTATGATGAGCAAATAACAGCATCAGTCAAGATGGAATGATAAAAATTATAGATGATCTCTGTTGTATAGTTAATAACAATACAGCAATCTGGTGACTATAGTTAATAATTATATATTGTATATGTGAAAATTGCTAAAAGACTTTAAGTAGTCTCACCACAAAAAATAAAAGATAATGCATGTATTAACTTGACTTAGCCATTCTACAATGTATACATATATCAAAACATTTATTGTACCTCATAAATATATACAATTTTATTTGTCAATTTAAAAAATTATAGAGAATCTCACTTCATAAATTACATTTTAGGCTAAACTGCTTTCAGTGTCACTTTTCTAACTGGTTTTTTTCAAATAATGTACTCTCATATTATCTTTCTAGTTGTCAAATGCTCATTGTTGTGTATTAAAGTTGTAAAAATATTTTCTTGTTGGTAGAAGAAGAAAATTACTCTGTTGATGAAATTTGAAAGTATCTTTGAATCTATTATTTATAATTCTTTAGAATGTCTACCTAGCATGGTTTACATGAAGCCTTAAAACAAATAGACTAGAAAATTACTAGAAAATAACCTCTTTCAACAACAAGGATATTTACTCTGTCATTAATGTTTATGTAAGAAAAAGCTATGTAATCAAAGCCAGGAAGTCACAGTATACTTTAGAAAGAATATTAATCTCTTTTTGCCTGTCACCATTTGGACATAGTTGCATCCATATGCTTTTTTATTCACTTTGTAGTTTCTTTTACCTACATAAGTTTTAATTTCAGAACACTCACATTATGTACTTTGTAAAATGGAGATTTTTTAATCCTTTCTTCCTAATTAGAAGAAATAGAAAATACAGACTTTTCCTTTTTGCATTGTTGAGTCAACATCCAACTCATTCTAAGCAAAATATTGCATGTCTCATTGTACAAACAAACCAAGTACAGGCTAATTTTGCAGAATGTGATTGTGAAGAAAAGAAGGTAAACTTGCGCTACTGATCCCTGTGTTGGGGACAGTTGTGGATCTTAGAGATGTGTGCCATCCATGGTCTCATAATCTGGAGACAATACAGGAGATGGCTCTCAGAAATAGAAATGGACAGTTAGAAAGTCTGACAATATCTGAATAATAATGCCAAGAAATAGCAATTGCTTTTGGTCAAATGTATTCAATCCTAGCAGAATCAATCCAAATGTTGAAATTTTATTCCCTTTGAGTTATGTGGGTTTGAGCTGGCTGTGTGCTGGTGAGATCCTATAATGATTCCCTATGGCTTAAAACTCACCTTCCTTTATTCAGTAGGTCTGGAGTAAGGCCTAAGCAGTTATAATTTTTAAAAGCCCCATAGGTAATTCTGATGTCTAAATTGAGAATTACCAGGTTACTCTTCTCCATGATAAAAATTTCTTCATTTTCCATTTTGTTCAGGATAAAATTCATTTCCCAGTAAGCAGCTATTAACTTAGCATTGGTATGCTGTACACAATAGAATATTAACATTGGCAGACTTTTTGGGTAGAGAATTGTAGCCCATCTCTCCTACAGGTAGGCAGGTTCTATCAACGGATATATGTGTGGATTCATGAGTATGATTATATATGACTGGATTTTGAGGACAGGAGTTGGGGACCATTAGCCAAATAACGACATCAAATACATTAATATCAGCTTAGATCAGAAATAAACTCTGACTAGAAGCACATTGAGTTTCTTAATATATATTATTCACTCAGTAAATATTAATAGAAATACTTAGAATAGTTCTACAGGAAAATAAAACTGTAGCTTAAAATGTGAAAAATTCAGTCAGCCATTGTGTCTTCTTGCTATTTGTTGTACATAATGATTTTTTCCAAGATGTTTCAGTTGCATGGATATGATAATTGCACAGGACACATTTCTTAACAGAATGGCTAAATTTCTCAGTACCCATGTAGGTATTTTGTTACAACACAGTTGCCACCTCAGAATGTTAACTCTGTGTAGGAAGGGGAGTTTTGAAATACAAGGACCTCTAATTTCTTTACAAAACAATCTCTATGCACCATGATTCCTGTAAGAGTGGCTATAATCAATATTTAAATAATCATTTATACAAAAACAATATTTTATTCATTAAAATGTTTGCTTCTATATGAAAAAAGAAACAAACCTTTATTTTGGCAGCAAGCATTTCCAAAGGAAGCAAATGTTTTAGTCACTGTGGCCAAAATAAATGTTTTCTTTTAGGCTGTTAAGGCAGCCAAATGTTTTCACAGCATTTTCAAAATGTTTCCACCCTTTATTTTCACAGAGAGAGAATCTCTCTCCTTCCCACCCATCACCCTATGGAAATAGTTTCAGAAAGAATTTTGACCACAAAAACAATGAAAACATTTTGAAAACGTTGCCTTTATAAGTGTTAAAAGGATGTTCTCAAAGTTTAAGGAAGAGAAAACAAAAATGACAGTGTGGTGCACTTGAAAGAATACTAGAAGCAGCAGAACTAGATTCTAGCTTTGACTCTGCCTTACTTGCTGGGTAACCTTTAACTGATCACTCACTTGTACAAAATGTTATCTAATCTACATTCTACATGTACTTTTCATAAAAATGATACTCTTATAATGATTATATGTATCCTTTTCTTTTTAAGAGACAGGGTCTGTATTGTCCAGGGTGGAGTACAATGGTACAATCATATTAATAGCTCACTGTAACCTCAAACTCCTGGGCTGAAGGGATCCTTCCACCTCAGCCTCCCAAATAGCTAGGACTATAGGCACGTGACACCAAGCCCAGCTTATTTTAAAATTTTTTGTAGAAGCAAGTTCTTGCTATCTTGCTCAGGTTGATCTCAAACTCCTAGCTGCAAGCCAGGATCCTCCCACCTTGGCCTCCCAGAATGCTGGGATTGTAGGGGTGAGCCATTGCGCCTGGCTGAATGTTTTTTAACATCAAAATACCCACTCTCTATATATTTTTAAATTTTATTTTATTGTGGTAAGAGCACTCGACATAAGATCTACCCTCTTAAGAAAATTTTAAGTATCCAATACAGCATTATTAACTACAGACACGATGTTGTACAGCAGATCTCTCCAATTTAGTCATCTTACATAACTGATACTTTATGCCCATTGAACAACTCCTCATTTCCTCCTTTCTCCAGCCCCTGAAAGCCACCATTCCACTCTTTGATTATATGAATTTGCTATCATTTTTGGTTTAAGACTATGAGGCTGCTTATGGAGTTCTAAGGAGTTTAAGTTTAACTCAAGTGGTACTGATAAGAGATTTAAGAAAAGCAAAATATGATGCCCGTTATATACTATACTACAATGAAAGCAAAATGTTGCAACAATTAACTATACCAGGTGAACAGTTCTAAGATTCTTCCCAAAAATAGCTGCCAAATTATTGAGCACTATTGTTAAACAGCGCATATCAGGCACTACTCCTCAGGTATATTTTGTCTCTCTGACGTATCTGTGAACGCACATGCGTGGGTGCATGCTTGTGTGTGTGTGTATCTTTACTACAACTCTGGTAGGTGTTACTACTTCCAATTTCCAGATCAGGAATATGAAACCTATAGAAATCAAGTGACAGCTGGTATGTATCAGCTGGTACAGCTAATAGATAATGGGTTCAAAACCTGGTCTGCCTAATATTAAAAGAATTTAAAACTGCTTCTGTGTTTCTTTGTCTCACAACTGTAGCAGATAACAACCTTTATAATAGTAACACAATAGATAGGTGAACGGTATGAGCTGGACAATTTCATCAGTTCCTAGAGACGTTTTCACTTGGACTCTAGAATGGGACTAGGATAGAAGCAATCTTGATTGCCCTGACAAATAGTCTGTCCAAAGCTAGGCCCCAAAGTCAAACTCTGATCGTAATTCTTGGAAATCTATTTGGTGCCTTATGACTTAGAAGGCCACAAGGTGCTCTGAGCCCATTAATGTGGCCTAAATGGAGAGGGTGCTGGCCTGGCCACGGTTGTTGACCTCTGCCAGGTTTTGAATGGTAGTGAAACTCCTATGGTTGCTAGAGTGCAACTAATATAACACTAATATAACAAAGTTACAGGAAGATGTAGCTGTGACATTTTATATACGTGGAACAAGGCTTTGGCAAATGAAGGAAGGTAGCAGGGATTGGCTTTTTAAAATGTATGTTTAAGGATTACTCTTGATATATAATTGCTTCCAAATTAGAAGCTTTCCTTTCTGGGTCAACTTTTAGAACTCACTAGTAGTTAATGAGTGCCTACTATAAGCCAGACATTCTTCTTTAGCATCAATGATGGATGTAAGTAAGTATAAAGATGCAGGAATGCTCATAGAACTTGAAATACAGTTAGAAAATTAAAGATTAGTTATATTTTAAATTGAGGAATTACATGAGAATATCAGATAAAGGACATAAGAAATGTCACAAGGTGGATGAGTGGATGGATGAATAAAGTGTTGTAACTTCAGAGCTTTGATTGGGCACCTAACTCCTAACCTGCATATCTTCTCAACAATGTATTTAATCTCATATTTTTTTCTGGTATAAACTACTATGCATAATTCTTTTCTACCTGTGAATCAACAAGTGATACTTTTATCTCTCTTAATTTCATCTTGTCTTGTTCAGAGACTCTTCTTCAGTTTTATGTCAATGACATGAGACTTAAAAACCAAAAGTATCAATTGTAATGATGCATCAGTATTTACAGATATAAGTACTGTATATTTATTCTAAATTGGCATTGCACAACAGAAATATGTGAGTCACAAATATTATGTGTAATTTTAAGATTTCTACTTGCAACATTTAAAAAGTAAAAAACAGGTGAAATTAATTTTAATTAATATGTTTTATTTAACTCAATATACCTAAAGTAATCATTTCAACATGTGACAATATAAAAATGTTAATGAGATAGTTTGCATTATTATTTTTTGTACTAAAACATCCAAATCCATTGTGTACTTTACGGTTACACAGCATCTCAATTTGAACTCATTTCAAGTGCTCGATAGCCACATATGGTGGCTGATGCCACCTTATTGGGTGGCAAAGTTCTGGACTCATTTGGCAAATACAAATTCAAGCTGTGTGACCTTGTGCAAGATACTTAACCTATTTTTGCTTCATATTTCTTTTCTGGAAAATGGGATAATAATAGTACCTACATCATAAAATTAAGATTAAATAAAGTGAATATGTATAAAGATTAAGATCAGTACTTAATATGTAAAAGATTAAGATATGTAAAAGATAAATGTTAAGTGATTATTATCATACCTTATATTATGTAATATTATAAAACAAGGAATATTTTAATGTATAGATAAACTATATTTTATTTTCAATTATTATTATGATAGATCTTTAAAGTGGAAAAGTATAGTATAAATGAAAGAAGTGAAATGTTTATCAAAATTAGAACTATAATAAACCAATTCTTTAATACATCAATCCATCCTTACGAAACAGGCAAATAAAATTGAATGACCATAATTTTAGCATGTGGCTGAACAGTAACATTGCAAATATATTTGCATCATGGGTAGATGATTTACAAGAATGTTGATCGTTATGTTCCTGGCATAGATATAGTATTAGCAGGTTCATATTTTGTAAATGACTCCTATTCTTGCATATCACATTATCTGTACTTTCCAGTGTGGGATCGTACTTGCTGTGAATCATTCCTCAGAATTGTTCCTGCTTAGGAAACTGGCAGTTATTAGCAGTCATCTTTGACTTTATGTCTTTACTTTGGATTTTTAATTTAAATACGTTTTTAGAAGAATCATACCTGTTTTACAGTTACGAATTGACATAAATTTTAATGAAATATCAAATTATGGAAAGGTGACCTAAACCATGTTACTTGTGTCAATATTTTCTCTTTTGTACTTGGATATTAATTTTTGCCTGCCTGTTGAATAGCATGTCTCTCAAAAGTATATGATAGATTCTGAAATATTTAAGTCAATTAACTCTTTGTCACTCCCAATGTAGTCAGTTTTGATTTATATATTATAAATATTTGTTTCTGGTTAAAGAGGCTGATTATTTAGTTAATTTATGTTTCTTTGACCACATATACTTACAGACCTTTAAAAATGATCAGCATTTTAAATGTTTTCATCATATCAAAAATCATATCTGACAACATTGTGCATTAGCTGCCAATGTGTGCATAGGCAGTTTGTTTCTTTTGAAATTTCCTACCCACGTTATATATATATAAAAAAAAACCTTTGGGTTTGAAATAGCCAATCTTAAGTGGAAGTAAGGACATCATTGTTTACAATGCAACTTGTTTAGCTGCTGTGCTTTGACATTTGTGAACAGGTAAATAGAGATAACGAGAATTCCTGATAATGTAGGAAGGTAAATGAGAAAACTGAGACTTCTGAGGGATGAGAAATGCTATTGAATTCTCCATAAGCCATTATGATTGGTATTTCCCCTTCCAACCCCATAAAAAAGAAATGAAAATTTGGCTAATATGGAGGCAGGGGGAAGGCTACATGGTATTACCACAAAGGTCTTATAATATTAAATCAAAATACATGAGGTTATTTAGGCCAACACCTTCAGATTACAAATATAGAGGGATGGGATCCAGAGGGGTTAGATGACTTGCCCAAGATCATACAGATAACAATGCCAGTTCCAAATCTGTTGTAACACTCTCATGTATCTAAATATGCTCATTTTCACAACCATTAAATGTTTAGAGAAACAGCTTTTCACATGTTTTGGTTCATAAGATATATTTTTCACAGTTAAGTTTTGCTAAAAATCAGATCCTTTACAATTTCTTCCTTCATGATTTTTAATTGCATATATAATGGTTTTATTTTCAATTATATAAAACATGAAAATGGCAAGCTCAAAAAGTATTTGATTTAGAAGACATGACCACAATGCTTTCCTTTTAGACAGTTGTGTGATAGTAAACAACTAGCTGGGGGTGGGGTGGGGTGGGATGGAGTCTTGTTATTATTTGCTGATTTTCATGGTATAAATACTCCCACTAAATGGCAAATTTTAAGCTATCAACTTGAGGTGAAGTTGGGAGACGATGCACACAATTTGTGCTTCAAGTGGGTACAAATTGGTTAAAGCACTTCACCGCTTTCAGAACACAAATGATAAACTGGGAGTCCAGTCGGGGTTTTTTTTTTTTTTTATGTCACTTGGATCCTGATTTTTTTTGTCTACATTCTGTTTAAACCCGATGTCCATTACATTGGTAATAGATTACTATTTCTCCAAATAGTAAAGGTACTACTTTGAGTTCTAACAGCTTGTTCATAGGAGGATGTAAACCCTAACATTAATCAGTATATTTCAGGAGGAAAAACAAAGCAAAACAAAAGAGCAGGAATTTCCTAACAATACATATAGCAAGATTTGGGCAAAATCCCCATGCCTTTGACTTTAGGTTCTAAATAACATGACATACTTCCTTAAGGAACATCTTTTATCCATATCCCACACTCCAACTCACCCCTTCAAGGAATAAAACTGTAGAAAACAATGCCATTCAAAGCAGAAATCTTGAAAAATAAACTATAAACTTCCAGTTTAATGTTCCAGAGGACGGAAACATCTTGTATTCATTGCGATTTATCTGGAACACAACTTACTTAGACTTTCTGTGGTACTCTTAGTCAGAGGTGATTAACCACCAATTTTAGAGCACCAACAATTGCACAATGTTAATGTTTAATTAGCAAAAGGGAAGCACCTGTAGTGCGGAGGAAGAGACTCCAAGATTAGACTATACACATTCAGGCTGTAACAAAAGACAAATTAAATGAGCATACTATTTATCTTCAGAGAAAATATATTAAATATATACTTTAATATATATTTTAATATATACATTATATATAATAGTTGCTAAATTGTTACATAGCTTCAACTCAAGGGAAGTACAAGCAGTAAACAAACTTTTGCATGTATATTTCATTGTTGGCTTTTTGGCAATAAATACCAATGAGGCAGGCTTGTGAGCTTTCCTGTCCTTCAGCACAAAGACAGACTGGTTATGCTTAGGACAATTAGACAGATCTATAACACCTTCAGTTTAATATGTCATGCTTTGCAGTTGACATGTTGCCTCTCACCAAAAAAATTGATTTGTCTTCCCCCACCAAATTCTCTTCTTCATCGGCCTTCCTGTATTCAAATAAAGATTATTCTAAATGCTTTCGTAATACTTTTCCTTTGCTGCTACTTTCACATTTATAATTATCCTTTTCCGAAAGGCTAAAAAGATTTAAAATGATTATTCTTGGCAGGAGGCCAAAGGTGAAAAACCCTGTTGTGTTTAACGTGTACATTATAATGTGTGCAGTTGTGAAGAGTGGTTTTGTGAAATACGTAACCACAAAAATTTAAAGGAAGCTATCAAAGAGTTTGTATTCTTTAATAGCTAATATTCATTGAAAAGCATCTCATAATACGTTATATCTGAAGAGTAAATGAATAGTTTAAGTTAAACACATCCACTAACTTTCTGGAAGACAGGAAGATAAAGGATACAATAGCCTCTCAGCAAGGGATTACGAAAATGAAAAACCCCTTCCTTCCTCACTGTTACTTTGAAGCTTATTTGGAATGATTAATTTTGTGGCTTGATGTAAATGGAGAATTAAATAGAAACTGTGTGACCCTACTAACCTTGCTGACCAATTGAACTTGCTTCCCCACTTTTCAAGCTAAACTTGTGTATAGCTTTTCTAATCAAATGCATTTGAAGCAAAATCAGTCTTTTCATCTAAATAGGAAATTAAAGAAAAACAGTTTTTAGTTTTCATGTCTTGCCAATTTTCAAAAAAAAAAAATAATTCCCCTTCTAAATTTAGATTATAAAAATATTCGAGGTGCTTCTGTCCTGTCCCACTAATTGGTGACCCTGCTACCTGTTAATTCTGGTATTTTAAACCAGTTAGGGGGGAAGTTCATGAGAAAATTAGTACATTTGGCTCTTATTTCAATTAATGTCTCCAAAGCTCCAAAGAAAGCTCACAAAAGTGCTTACACTAACTAGTACAGTACAAAGTATCCTAGCAAAACATAGTTCTTCTTTCCTCCCTCTCTCCCTTCCTTCCTTCCTTCCTGTTGATGTTTACTTTGTAACAAGAACTATGTTAGGCAAAATCAAGCAATACTTAGACAATAAGATACAGTCCCTATCAACAAGAAACTTAGAGCCAAGACAAGTAGCTACATCCTATTTACATTTAATTTTTTACAATAAGCAGAGTAGGGCAAACTGCTTACTTTACTGTGGTGCTGAGATGAATTAATTTACATTCGTAAAATGCTTATAAGGATGAAAGTGCTGTACATATGCAGGGAATGCCTGAGGATGGAAAGAGGGTTAGGGTGAGGGTCATCACAAGCTCTTTCATAAAGCAGAGCTTTTATGGCTTGGTGCACCCCATTGATGGGATTCAATTGCCAAAAATATTTCATAACTTTAAATCTTTAATGGTTTCCACCTCGAGAAATGTTATTTCTTCTCCAAAAGGACAAATAATTGACAGGTTTTTACTACTTAAGACAGCCTTTAAATTGTATTTAGCAATTACATAACAGGAGCATGTTAGTTGAATTTATCTTAGGAAAAGTATTCAGTGATGAAATTACTTTTCAATTCAGGATATGAAGGCATATTTCTCACTATCCCCTCCCACCATGAGGGGATGTTATTTAACAGCATGTTTGTGATTGTCTAGTATGTTGTGTCATAAAAAGCATTCCCTCAAAGCAGAAAATAACCCTAAGAAAGAGAAAGTCCAAAGATAACAGATACATACACTCTGGTATTCTGTCACAGAAATTATTGTCTAGCAATATAATTATAGTAATATTAAGAGCAATGGAGTAGGTAAAATCATGATAATAAAAGCAAAAACATAATAAATACATAATCTCATTTCTCATTTATAAATATAATTTCCTCATGTAAACTTTGAAGAGGTTTTTAATAAGCTTTTTACTCTCTTTCCTTACCTATATTTGAGGATAAATTTTGTGGTTTCAGGTGTTAAACAGTGAATATAAAGATGTGAATACATTTACTCAATAGTCAATCTATGGTTTTACAATTTGAGCTGTGTCAGGGCATTTTTTTAACCTTGAACTAGACTGTGGGTTTAGCTATCAGGAATGTGCCCATCCTATTCTTACAGGCCTTTATAGGACATAAATCTAAAGTTAATTATTTATATGTAAACTGGTAAAATTTTGTTTCAAGCTTATCTTGTATTAGAAATAAATTTTAGGTACTTGGACCATGTTGCTATTTTTACAACATTGTCTTGTCGCTAGTAGAAATTAGAGAATCAAATTATCCTTAGTAGTATCAAAGAGATTCTCAACCAAAATGGAGACCCACAAGAGCCATGGCCATTATTAATTTCGTTTAGCTTCGGAAAATGGAAGTCTACTGTGAGTCAAAAGTACTCAGGAGGAAATGTTATAAAAGCAGAATCGGAAACAAGCAAATTACATTATTTTATTTTTTTTCTCATGGTTAAACAAAAGATGTAAGTAACAGGTATGAGAAGAAAATACTATATTTTTAGGAAAGAATTCTCTTTTATAGAAAGAGTTTCTTCATATTGAGTCTTTGGAAGCTAGAAGGAAATAGAAAAATAATCTTTGTCAGCTGTTGGAGTTTGGTAGGTTTATTTACTTAAAACAGTGAAGAAAAAAGATTTTTGAATGAACTGAAAGTGATACTGTTGCTGACTTGGAAAAGCTGAAAAAAGGAAAAGCAGCTTCACTGACACCTTATCAAATAATTTAAAACATTATCAAAGTAATCGTATGGTGTCACCACTATTATATAAATTGATAATCTATTTAAAGTGGAAAATTCTGCTCAAAGATATTCACATGGCCATTTCGTTTTTCTTTTCGGACATTTTATCATGGAGGAGTTTAGGGAGAGGAGTGGCCAATTTCTTATTATTCCTCCAGTCAAATCATTTTGGCACCCATTTAGCAGAAGAAGGGTAGAGAGGTCGAGTTTCTCAGGGTCACAAACTGAATCAATGGCACAGGTAAATTCAAGCAGAATTTCTGAGTCTACAGTCCATTGCTGGCCTATGGCATTGTGCTGCCTTCTGGAAATTATAATTTAGGAAGGAACAGGACTTTTTTTAGGTGTGTTACTCTATTCAGTTTTCTGGGCTGCACTGTCTCAAGATGTACTTATGATCTCTTTAATCTACCCAAATATATCTGGTTTCAAAATGAAAGTAAGCAAAAATGAAAAAAAAGAAAAAGAAAAAACAACCTATTGATTTTTAAATTGTAGTAAAATACACATAACATAAAATGTACCATGTGAACTATATCTGAACTATTTTTAATTGTATAGTTCAGTAGTGTTAACTATATTCACATTGTTGTGAAAAAGATCTCTGGAACTTTTTCGTCTTGCAACATCTAGTTGCTCATAAAGCATGTCCACTGCCATGGCAACCTTAAAGATCTTCATGCTCATTTACTAAAGTCTAGCAACTTATCCATAATTATAATCAACAACAAAGAAAACTAGAATTTAGCTCCCTATTTCCCAGTCACATTCTATGATCTGTCTTTGATGAAAATTGTCTTTATTATTTCAAAGAAGGAAAGAACTTTAGGCAAAGGTTTTGGAGGAGAAATGCCTTAAAAATGTTTTTCTATCAAAGTAAGAAATAAGTAAGAAAAAATAATGAGAAAAATCTGTGTGTAAACATGAAATACATTACAGATATATTAAGAAAAATACTATTGTGAAATTAAAATGCAAAACTCGAACTCTTGAATCCTACCTTAGCTGTAAGGACATCTCAGGATATAAATAAAGTATGTGGTATAAATGTAGGAGATGGTTGGGAGAGTTGGTAGCTGTTTTCAGTACCAGCATTAAGGTTAGAAAATTACTTTTCTAGTATGTAAACTGCAGGATATAACTCTATTGTCTAGATTAATAACTGCAAACAGTAACAACACTCTTTTTAATATATTAAAAATTGTGGTAAAATACATATAACTAAAAATTTACCATGTTAACCATTTTATTTTTAAATTGTACTAAATTATACATATCATAAAATGTTCCTTCTTAGCTATTTTTAAGTGTACAGTTCAGTAATAACTATATTCACATTGTTGTGTAACAGATGTCTGGATGTTTTTCAACTTGCAAAACAAACTCTTTAGGCATTGAATAACTCCTCATTTCCCTTCCCAGTGGCCCCTGGCAATCATGTTCTTACTTTTTGTTTTTGACTTGTATTACTTTAGATACTTCATATAAGTTGAATCATAGAGTATTTGTTTTTTTGTGTGTGTGTGTGACTGCCCTGTTTCACTTCGGTGTTGTAGCATGTGCCAGAATTTCCTTTAAGTTCTTTAGCACTTTTAACTTTTCAAAGCAGTTTTCAGATATATTGACTAATTATATACAGCTGTCGGGTGAAGATAATGCTACAGCCTTATGTACACATTTTGAGTTTTATTTATTTTTTTTATAATTTTCCAGAGAACAAATCCTACAATTTAATATAACTTAAAATACAAACTAAAATAGACAGATGAGAGAGTGAAAAGCTAAACATACTTTGGAGTTAATGAATCATTTGTATTTGACACATGATTATAATGATCAAATTCATAGATTATTGGAGCCAGGCATGGTGGTGCACGCCCATAGCCCCAGCTACTTGGGAGACTGAGTTGGGAGGATTGTTTGAGCCTAAGAGTTCAAGACCAGACTGGGCAACACTGTGCAATCCTGTCTCAAAAATTCATAGATTGTTTAGTTTATATCTCTAATCTTAAAGAGGGAAAACACTTCTACAATAGGGATGTCATTTGCCCAAGTTCACACAGCTCAATATGGCAAAACTGGTATGATAGATTTCTGTTGTTACACAACTAATTGTCACCAAAGGCAACTTAAAACAACACCCATTTATTATCTTGAAGTTTCGTATGTCAGAAATCCGGATGGGCTTGACTAGGTTCTCCTCTTAGAGTTTTACAAAGCTGAAATTAAGGTGTCAGCCAGACTGGGCTCTTATTAGAAGCTCTGGGGAAGAACCTGCTCACAAGCTCATTGAAATTGTTTGTAGAATTTAGTTAATTGCAGTTGTAGGACTTATGTCCCTGTTGCCTCATTGGCTGTCAGCACAAGGCTGCTATTGGCTTCCATCTCAGTCTATTTGCATTGCTATACAGAAATAGCTGAGGCCAAATATTTATTTGAAAGCTCACAGTTCTGCAGGCTGTATAAGCAATGGTACCAACATCTGCTTCTGGCAAGGACCTCAGGAAGCTTCCAAGCACGATGGAAGGGGAAGGGGAGCTGACATGTCACGCGGCAAGAGAAGGAGCAAGAGACAGAAGAGGGGTGCCATATTCTGTTAAACAATCAGCTCTTACATGAACTAATAAAGAACTCATTCATTAGCATGAATGGCACAAAGCCATTCATGAAGGATGGGCCTTCATGTCCCAAACTCCTCTCACCAGGTCTCACCTCCAACAATGGGGATCAAATTTTAACATGAGATTTGGAAGGCACAAATATCCAAACTGTATCATCTTCCAAAAACCACCCAGATTTCCTGTCACGGCCTCCTGCATATTCAAATCAGTAGTTTGAATGCATGTTCTCTGATTTCCTCTTCACTTTTAAAGGGCTCATGGGAGTAGATGGGGCTCACCTGGATAATCTTGTTTTTGATTAAGTTGTAGTCAAATGATTAGTTACCTCAATCGCATCTGTAAAATCCCTTTTGTTGTGTAATGTAACATAATCTTAGGCATGATATCTTATCATTTTCACAGTTCTAACAATTAAGGCTGGAAATCTTGGGATGGTGGAAAATTTTGGAATTCTACCTATTGCAACTGGAACTAGAACTCAGGTTTAACTTCCAGTGCTTTTCCCACTATCTCACATTAAATATCTAAGATTTTTTAAGGTACTTTTATTTTATGCTAATTTTAGCATATTTTATTTATCTTTATTAAGATGCTAATTTTTATCCATGAAGAACAAAATTTTAAAAGGATTTTAAATTAGCTAGGAAACTGGCTTCTGTGTTTATCCATTGAATGCATACTTCCAGGCTGTATTCCTATCTGTAGAGACAAATGCAATCAGGTTAATAATGATCAGCTTTCTAAAGGACTCGCTCAACTTTCTAAGATCTCCTAAATTGTGATATTAACACCATGCTGCTGCATTTTTGTGATTACCATTCAAACTTGAAATGTTAACTATCGAGATCATCATGGGATTATATGCAGACTGACAATTACCAATGGGACTTCATTTGTCATGTATGGAAAACAATATTTTGGCGAGTTGTAATAGGCTCCCTAATGCTGATACTTTGCAATAACCATTAAAGAATGTATATATGTGGGGGATGGACACACTTGAAGCTCTGATTCGGCGGGGGGAGGATGACAAGGGCAACATACATAACCTAAACATTTGTACCACCATAATATGTGGAAATAAAAAAAAGAATGTATGTATGATAATACAAAGTAAATGAAAGTGGACTTTGAGAAAAACAGCAGCAGTTACTGCAGATTACACTGAAGCCTTCGCAAGGCAGTGGAGCTTAACAAAACATGGCTCCGGGAACCCTAATAACTTAAGATGTTTCACAATGAAAGGGTTCTAGGGTCAAATACTATACTTAGCATATAATGAATTGATTAGTCCAGCTGGAGCAGAAGACTCATTTAAGAAGTATCTGGAGAAAAGGCAACAAATATGTATTAGGGCAGGTTGCCAGACTAAGGCATTTAGACTTTATTTTGTATGCAGTCAGGATGTATTGAAGTTTCTAGAGCTTAAGATGACATGATGAAAGAGATATTTCCCCAAAATTCATGACATAGTTTATTTAGAATGAATTTGAACACAATGAAACAGCCTGTTACAAATAAGCAGGGCACGAAGGGATGAAGGGCTGGATTAGGGTGTCAGAAGTAGGCATGGAGAGAGGTGAAATATTGCAACACATATTACAATGGAACGTAAATATTGGAGACTGAAAATAAAAGGAGAGGACAAGGGGATAAGTTTATAGTTTCGGCAACTGAGAGCATTTCTATATTCCTGACAGAACAAGAGAAGAGTGGAAAATGGGATTTGGGGAGGAATATGCAGAATGTGATATGCCAGTGGGCTATAACTACATAATTTTCTATTCATTCCTTTAATATTAGTTTTCCACAGTGATAGGCTCTGTAAATTGAAGAAAACCTTTATTTTACAAACATTGTGTCTGACAGTGATATGATACACATTAGGAGTGGAAATGTTTATTTCATTTGATTTACTCTAAGATTTACTAAGGTGCATTGATTCTACTGATGTTAAGAATTACAAAAGCAGGCCGGGTGTGGTGGCTCACGCCTGTAATCCTAGCACTCTGGGAGGCTGAGGCGGGAGGATTGCTTGAGGTCAGGAGTTTGAGACCAGCCTGAGCAAGAGCGAGACCCCGTCTCTACTAAAAAGAAAAAATAGAAAGAAATTAGCTGGACAACAAAAAATATACAGAAAAAATGAGCCGGGCATGGTGGCACATGCCTGTAGTCCCAGCTACTCAGGAGGCTGAGGCAGGAGGATTGCTTGAGCCCAGGAGTTTGAGGTTGCTGTGAGCTAAGATGATGCCACGGCACTCTAGCCCAGGCAACAGAGTGAGACTTTGTCTCAAAAAAA